>JAUZST010027453.1:0-30203 GCA_034779995.1 Parotocinclus haroldoi | reverse complement strand
ACTGTTGAATAATCAAGCAACACGCTGAAGTAATCAAACGTTCTCTTTACTTAACACGCCATACATCACTCTCGTATATTCTGCTGCAGTAGCCCATCTGCTTCAGGATTTGATGTGTTGTGCATTCAGAGATGCTGTTCTTCATAACTCGATTGAAATAAGTGGTTATTTGAGTCACTGTTACCCTTCTATGAAACCAGTCAAACCAGTCTTACCATTGTCCTCTAACCTCTGGCATTAAGAACCTACTTTTTTTTAATCACTGGTTAATTTTCCTGTTTCAGATCATGATCTGTAAAACCTAAAGCTGGCTGTGTGTGGAAATTCCATTAGATCGTTAATTTCAGAAATACTCATACCAGACCATCTGGCACCACCATGCCATGTTTAAAGTCACTTAAAGCATCTTTCTTCCCCATTCTGATCCTCAGTTTGAACTTTATACATGGCATGACCATGTATTTTATGCCTAAATGCATTGTTTTGGCTGTTTAGATATTTGCATTAACAAGCAGTTGAACACATGTACCTAATGAACTGGCAAATGAGTGTACTTTACATCAGGAATTCTGGGCTTTCAGACATCTAGTTTTTACTAGAATATTATTTGCATCAAGGAACTGGAACACCAATAAATTTGCTCGCAATAAAGCTTATTTGTGTAAAAAAGCACAAGCACAACAGACAGATTTTATGAGCAGTGTCTAAGGAGGAAGCTCACCAAATGAAACTGTTTTCATCTTTATGGTAGGTCACAGTCCATAAACTTAACCCAAGATAGGGTAAACACATTACTAAAACCGTGAAAACTTTAACAATAAGATAACGCAGTACAGGTATGGATTGTTTAATGACTGTATTCCGTTCTGTGAAACAGGTCATTGACTGAAATGGTCGCTGACCAGACGTTGTAATTTTATAAAAATGATACTATAATGTAAGTATAAAGGTTTTTTTTTTACACAAGAAAACAGTATTATATATAAATTGTGCCTAATCTTAAACGTAGATGCAAATTATATGGAAATGCATTTGAGATACTGCTGAAAACTAGATTGGAAACCTAATCTAAAACCAGATTGGACCTTTCAGAAATTATTCAAAACGTATTAACAAAGTTCCAGATCAACTGGATGAAAAAAAGTGATGCTGCAGGCCAGTCATACCTGTCTTGTTAACTGAGTTATCAAATCATAGTGTTACCTTAGTATTAGATACCTATTTTGCATGAACCTGGTGGGGGTTTTACCAGGCTGAGAATATCCCTCAACGCTATAATCTGATGTAGGATAAAACCTTTAGAACACTATAACAAATGGCCAGCCTCATCTAGAGCCAATGTCAAACAGTTTATTTATTTAATTAAGGAATAAATCTCTAATGCTCTCTGTGTTGGCAGGAGGAACAAATGTGAGTGTTCCGTGCTTCATGCCTGCTCTTCTGGAGTGCTTCACTGGACCTTACTGAACACTGCTTCTTTTACCTCTTCATCTTCTCTCCCCTCTCAACCCAATGCGACATTACCCAGATCATGGGATGTGTCAAATCCAAACGAAGCGAGCCCACTCAGAACTCCAGCAAAGCACAGATGGTGGATGGGCAGCCTGGAAAGAAGCGAGAGGAGAAAGCTGTGCTGGTTTATTCGGAAGCGGGCCTGGCCGAGGAAACGCCACAGATCAACCAAGCTCTGCTGGACTACGCACAGAGACTGTCTGAGGAGATCGTGACTCGGGCCGTGCAGCAGTGGGTCGAGGTGGACAGCCGTTACAGCGACATCCCCTACATCGAGTGCGATGTGCCATGATGGCCATCCCATGGCTAGTCCAGGGTCCAGCAAAGCTGCTCAGCTTGACCAAGGCCGGTGGATGGCATGATGTGAAATATCAGGTGATTGGACACCTTTGTGTAAGCCAATGTCCAGGCCTTAACACCTTTAAGACAGTAAAATCATGAGCCACAGTATTGCAAGAGAAGCGCCATCACTATGCCTCTGCAATATTTTCTTCTCTATATCAGCGTAACGTGTCACGTCCAGATGCTGGATTTTTAAATGCTTAGCCAAAACATGTCTAAGCGACACTGTTCCCATGCTATTAATAGGCCTTCAATTCTGTGTTTGCTTGGATTTTGTACCTGATAGGGCTGGGTGATATAAAACCAGCGTAACATTAAGAGACTACTGAGAGATCTTTGCCCCTAGTCATTTGTGAAGTTTTGCTTGTTCTACCCATGTCCAAAACACATGGGAGCAGGTCTCCTCTAATTTGCCCCAAGGTGAGAGTAAGTGCATTGGGCGGTCGAGGGTCTGGTACTGTCTATTATGTATCCTATTATAGGCTCTGGTCTCAGTGTAACCCTCATTAGGAAAACCAGTTGTACTAATACAAGTAAACTGTATAACAAAAATGCGTTTTAAATATACAGGGTGCACCAAATAATGTTTACGTCACTTAACAGCTTCTATCTCATAAAGGATTGTTCTCTTAGAGGTGACCATGACAGTTGACTCCCACACAAAAATGTTATACCTGTATAGTCTTGTGCTGAAGTCATCATGGCCAAAAATACATTTTGTGAGTATAGAATTTTTGGCACAGATCCTGTGTGTTATGTTTTTGCCATGCCGCCTATCCCTAGTACATTTGAGGGCTCACCGTAATACAGCGATGGTTACAACAGTTTTTCCAGAACAAAAATGTGGTTTTGTATCCATGGCAGTTCTACATGTTATTGGTACTAAATCACAGATCCCATATATCCAAAACAAATACATTCGAACACCACTATCTGAAACATATGATAATTAGGGGTGTAACTTCACACTGTGCTCTCATTTTGAAGCTACCGAGTTATTGATAATTGATATTATTATATTATTATTGATATTACATTCGATAAAAGACATTACTCCAGTAATTCTGAAGAGTAAACAATGCAAAACAGTGTACATTTCTTTTAATTTTGACCCCTGCAATTAAAATACACTAGAATCTGCACTAGAAACAGAGATTTAACCAGAGGTTTATAGAGGAGTTAAAAAAATCTCTGTTGTAGCTTCAGCATATCTTACAAAACCAAGTGAAAAGAATAATTTTTCATTTTTAAAGTATAACAATTTAAAAAAGGCGTACTTTTCTTGTATAAAACATTTAAACAAAAGTAATATTTTTTTTCAAAGAGAATCACAATGCAAAGAAATTTGAAAAGTTTAATAATGCTACTTAAAAATGTGCTCTTTAAATAACAAAGTGCTATATTAAATTAAAAATCTATGTAAACAGACAAAAACACTAAAACAGACTGAGGATATGCATCTGGGAGCATGACCTAAGATTGCACACTATGGTTTTCAAAAATGCAACCACATTAGATGGAAAAACACATTGCCACATTTTTTTTTGCATTGTGTCATGATGTATGGTTACACCTAATGATAACTGTCTTTTAGCTGCTCCTGTCGCCACAGAAGATCACTGCCTAGTAGATTTGGCACAGGTTTTAGACCAAATACCCTTTGTGAAGAAACTGTCCCCAGGTTTCTGGGATTGGGATCAGAGAGTACACCTTCACTGGATGGGAGTTTTTCCATAAATCCACCACTCACTCCAGCTGGGATTGAACCCAGGCTGCCTGACACTGCTGTATGCACTGCTATATAAACAATTAACCCACAAGAATGATGACGGGGAAAATAACATAAGTAGGTGTTTTAAACGTTTTTACCCCTACCAGAACTCTCCCTTTTAGTTTTTTCCAGTTTAGTTTTAAATTATGAGACAATGGTTGTTTATCTATTTTAGCATTTAGTATGGCATATTTTAGCATTTACTGTGTGATTGAAATGACAGAAAAGCAAAGCAAAGCCCCACTTTGCTGCAGATAACCAGCGAACAGGAGGTCACATGTGACAATGCATTATGAGGACATCACAGAAAGTAGTTTGGGTATTAAACATACAGGAACCAGGTAGAGATTTGCCCTGGATAAAGGGGTTTGACTGTACTCCAGAGTAGTTGGTGTGATTAACCATGGTGATATGGAAGCACATCTGCAGTTACCTAGGTTTCATCTTTGCTTGTTTCTTCCCAGTTAGTGGATTGGCTACTCCAAGTTGCCCTAATGTATGAATGAGCAATGTCCTTTCCACGTTGAATTTTCTGCCAGGATAAAGTTCTTAATTAAATGAACTTTTCCACAACTGGCCACAGAGTGTGGCCAAAAGCAAGTCTTATGGGCTGCTCAAGTGCTTTAATGTATAATATTAGAAATACACTTATAATAAAAGCCATATTGCCTGGTTTTTGGGCCGCAGTGTGAGAACCACTGCCACATAGATGCTAAGCTGACAATATGAAATAAAGCCATCAAATTCCTCTCTTTTCCTGTACCTTTAAGCACTGTGAAAGTACGCTTCTGAGAAAGAGGTTGAGACGAAAGCTGAAATCTCCACACTGTTGTGATATTGCTATGGGTAGATTTGAAATGGCATACTACTCGTACAACTCATGTTAAACCACATCCAACATCAAGATGCACTAGCTGTTCTGTTTGAAGAGATAATCTTCATAGTATGGTGACGTCGCTTTGCTTTCCCAATAAAAGTTATCATGATGGTGTTGCAGTATTCATCTGTATGGTATAAACTATTGTAATAGCATGCTCATTGGTTATTCATTCACAGGGCACATTGATTAATCATTCGTAGTCCAGGCTAAACCCTTGAATTGACCAATATTTACAACCACAGTTACAGTTGTCTTTAGGTCATGCAATGCCACTGCATTTCAGCTGGTCAAAAGTCTGGGCTCTTACTTGTTCACCCTGAAATACGGTCATCTTTTTAATTCGTTCGATTGTGGTTATAGTTTGGTAATTGTATCCTGCATCATCCACCTCCTATTACCTTCCTTTGTTACCTCGTTGACTATTACATGCCTTGCTCATGGAGTGATTGTTATTGGTCGACCACCTCTGGACTGCGGTGGCCTAGCGGATAAGGTACTGGCCTTTGGACCAGGGTTCAAATCCCACCTTTGCTAAGCTGCCCTGTTGGTTCAAGTCGCTCTAGATAAGGGTGAATGTTAAATGCTGTAAATGTAAATGATTAAGGTAGTAGTGTTCTTGAATTTGTACACAATCTCTCCAAACTCTTTAGAGATGGCTTTTACCATCATGATGAGCATGAACAGCCTTTCTAAAATCTTTTCTCTTCATGTCATTTCATGTCATTTCAAATTAACTGCTTCTCCATGAATAATAATCCATATAAGAATCCACATTCATGTACATAGAAATGACAATGTATAATAATTTTGTCCCATTACATTTGATTCTCTTACGTAGTACTGATGTATGCCATTTTAAACACAGCCAACGTCTCAACTCAGCAATGAATCATGCAGATGAAAAAAAAAACCATTTATGTACAGACCGCTGCAACATAAATATGCAAACTTTGTGCTATAGGTATGTGCTAAACTTAAGCCAATACAAAATAGCCATCTATCAATCTATAGGTGCCATAATTACAATCACAGACTTGAGAAACCACCAGAACAGGGACCATCATGAGATCTAAAATGTGCACAATTTAATCAGCTGTTTAGATACTGTTACTGTTTGCACATTAGCGCGAAATTGGATTGTACAGTACATTTTAGGACTGTACATTGTAAGACTAAGTTGGTAGTTGCTCTGGATTAGAGCATTTGCTAATTGACTAACACCAAAGTTTTAGAGTATAGAGTCCTTGTGATGTTTCAAAGGTGTTGGTTTTAACAGAGCTTACATGGCCTCAAAAAGTTATTTCAAGGAGGAAGAAGTGTTAATGGAGAAACTAATTTAACTAATAACTTAACTAATTAGTAAACAGTAAACATGTAGTACCATGGATATACTATAGCAAGTTTTGGACACCGAACATATTTTGGATATGAACCACTGCAATACAGCAATATATTCCTTGGTTCCTGTTTGATCTCCAGAGCAACATTTGCATTTTCAACAGGTACAGGAACATACAGATTACTTGCTGAATTACAACCCCAATCAGAAAACGTTGTGACAGTATGGACAACAAAAAATAAAATATAAACACAATATTTCATGTTGAGTCTGGTTATTTCATTTCATTTGCTAAAAAGCAATCAATTCTTGAATTTCCAGCTTGTAATATGTTCCAAAAATGTTGGGACAGTAAACATTTACCATTGTAATTTTGCTATTCCTTGTCATAACACACGAATTTGTCATTTTATTCAATTCTTCCCTGCAAATATGTCTCAAAATGTGCAACAGTACAGGATCATTGCATTTTTTTGTTTAAAAATTCTCTACACATTCTGTATTGAGGACAGAACAGGGCTGCAGGAAGCCCAGTCGAGTACCCATACCCTCTTCTTCCATAGCCATTCCTTTATATTGTGTGTAGCATGTGGTTTTGCATTGTGTTGTTTAAAAATGCATGGACATCCCTTGAAAGCAGGATACGTTGCTATAATGAATCAGTCACCATAAAAGTGTAAATCACGTTTGTCAAGGCTACTGCCACAAAACCATACCATGACAGACCCTGGGTTTGGACTTTAAGTCTGGATGGTCCTTTTTGACTTTGGTCTAATGTACACAGTATTTTCTTGCACAGTAAAGCTTTAAGCAGCATATGTGAATGCAACTCTCCATTGTAGTGTTTCACAAAGGTTTACCAAACTAATTCCTTGCCCATGTGGTTCTATCAGCTATTGCTGAATGGTGGTTCTTGATGCAGTGCCATCTGAGGTATTGGAGGTGTTCAGCTAAGGCTTGCACCCTTGCCCTCTACGCACTGAATTTTCACCAGATTCCTTGAATTACATAATGATATTACACACTGTAAAGGAGGAAATCCTTTCCAATTTATTAAACATTTCATACATTTTCTCACCCGTTTGTTGACAAACACGTTTGTTGACAGAGATCCCCTGCCCACCATTACTCCTTGAAGCCTGTTATGAATACTTTTCATGTTTCTCCGTGCCTACCAAATCATGATTGCAAACACCCTGCTGACATTACCTGTTTGAAATGAGATCATTATTATTTTAAACTATATTACTGAGCCTAAATTGCCCCTGTACCATCATTTCTTGGAAGGGGATGCAGGGCTAAAATGCATGGGTGAATAGGTGTTAATTAACAAATAAAATGAAGTTATTAACAATCAGTCAGAACAAAAGCTCATCAGTAAAAACATAAAATATTTCAGGTTCATACTGTTTGCAATGAATTAATAATCAATACAAGAGACACTGTGATTTTTTTTATTTACATTTTTCATACTGTTTTCTGGTTTGGGGTTATTCTTATTTGTGGAACCAAACCCATTTCAAACCCATGGTGATAAGTCTGATTAACCATGAAACCTGTTGCTAAATGAAGAAAACAAGCATTAATGAGACAGAAACCACAGAATTACTTTTGTGTGGCACAATAAAGCAAATGCTTTTGCTCATATAGGTAGATTTTCGTGTTTCTGTGTTCATTGGCATTTTAAGTCTGGAAATAACACAAAGCAAAGCAACTAAACAAAGCAACTCAAAAACGCAAGGCAAGACAATAAAGTACCCCCAATGCCTTTCAAAAATCTCTCCCGTGTCCTTATCTCTTACTCATATACCGGTAATGACATGCTATAATCCAAACATAACCCAACCCAAGCTATAATCTCATATAAGTAAAGAGGAGTACTAAGACCTTTCGACTCTGTTTATATAAAGCTGGTTGTTAAAGTCTTTCGAGTACAGTATTGAAATTATAACTGGAGGTGGACTATTCTTTTAACAGCAGTTACACCCAAGATATATGTCCAGTCACTTGAATTACATTAAGTGGTGGATTGAAACACAGAAACAGTGTAAATGCTCTCGCCCATCAGTCCTAACATTAATACCACCTCCTTGTTTTTATCAGCCCCACTTGCCGTATCGTTGCTCTTTGTACTGTTGTTCTAGAATAACAGACTGTATTACACAGCAGGTATTGTCTGGGTGACACTGATGTGGTGGTGTGTTCGTGTGCTGCACAGGTATGAACAGACCAGACGGTAATGCTGCTCTAAGCAATGTTCTGCGGTGAAACCTTGGGTCATGGCATTCATGTGGTAGTTACTTTGACACATACCACCTACATAAACATTGTTGCATACCAAATACACCCTAACAATAGTAATAGGACCTAATGACTATATCAGTCATCACTATATAGTAAGCTGCTCGGGATTGGGATGCTTGCTAAATGGCCAAATGTAAACTTACAGGGCTTAATGATCTGCTGCAAACATCTTGGTCTTAGATACCACAAGACACCTTCTGGACAGACATACTCTGGAGGCATGAGGGAGGAGGTGTTAGGGAAGAAGAGACAGGTGGATTTCTATTCATGGTGATCTGTATAATTAATTTAGATGTATTTATTTCATCATTTAATGCAAACTATATGACTATACTTCCGTGTTTTATCAACACACACGATGGAGCAAAATGCCGTCTCTAATTTAATTAACCCGAGCATTAATTAAGCTTGTGATTAAGCACAAGGTTAACAATCATAATTGTAACTTTTGCCATCTACAGAAAATAAAAGAGCTACAAGAATTCACAGTACACTAAACTTAGTGTTCGCCTGTTCTTTTTTTTTTAATTGATTATTTAGGACAGGTGCAAAGTTACATTGATATAAGTCAGACACATTAATAACGTTCCAGTTTAGAGTGACCATTTCACGTCTTTGGAATGTCGGAGGAAACTGGAATACCTGGGGTAAACCCATGCAAACCAGCTTCTGCGAAATAGGACTGAATCTAGATTTGTGAATAAGGGTTATTACTTTATGTGTATTTCCACAAAATAAGACAGAACAGATTAATTTGGTATAAACACAAATACAATTTGTTTTCTTTTTATTTCCTATGTAATTTAGACAAACTTTGCTTCATCATATGAACAAAAGCTACCGTTGTTTCATCAAAATGAACTGTGAATATAAATAGTTCTTTCTGAGTGCACTGAGGGGACAAACATTACGCAGTACAGCATATCACGTCTGATTTAAAAGACTGAAAACACGGTGTGCTCTGTTTGTTCTGCCTTTTTTTAAAGAGTAAGCCGACATACAGTAGTAGGTGGGGGGATGGTGGTGACTCATAACGCCTAATAAACAAATCCTACTTAAACAAGGGTCAGAAAAGGTTTGAAGTACTTCTTCCAGAAAACAGGATGTTACACTCACACACTGAATCAGCAGATCTCTTCAGTGTTTTAGAAAGGAAGGTTTCTGGTCATTGCTTTACACTGCTAATGTGTAGGACATTCACTGCATCTCTTTCTATTCCAAAAAGAACTAAATATGTCTGCTCAGATTTCTGGCTAAATTAGGGATCTATAAAGAGCTTGCAAGGCAGTTCTCAGAATTTGAGATCACTGTCTCCGAGTGAAGCGAAGCTTTCTTCTAAGTACTGCTCAGTGACTTCTGCCAGAGCCGATGGTTTCCACTTAGGAGCCTGGTCTTTATCAATCAACACTGCAAAGAGATCAAAGGAATTAAAGGCCAAATGATGCGACACGCTTCAATGGTTTGCAAACAACCGAACTATCAAACAATCAAAAGCCTTAATTTTAAGTAAAAAAAAACAAAGAAACATCTTACAGGCTCGCACCCCCTCACAGAAGTCACCTCTCTGCAAAACATGCACAAAAAGTCGTGTTAATATTTGGCCTTGCCTGATAAACTGTGATGTGCTGGATATCTAATTAAAACAACAACAACAACAACAAAAGCATTCTATATAACAAACTTGAATATTTTTTATATCATTTCTGCACATTTAAATGAATCATTAACAAGTCAATGTGAGTCGAAGACCACACAACCTAAAATCTCTACTGAAAATGCTCCAACTATTGAACCTGGAAAAATGTATATTTAATTTGATTTAAAAATATGTAATATGGCATATGTAATTGGTAGGTGATTTTGAAGGTTTCAAAAATGTCAGATAACATTCATATAACACTGTCATCCTTAGGACATTAAAAATAGCATGATAAAAAAATAAGATTTGTAGAAAACAAAAGAAAAAAAATGCAGTTAAACAAAAATACTTTAAAAAAATACCCATTCTAGTGACAAATTACTTAATCTAATGTTGAACAAGCTCATTTTATTCCACCTTATTGTTTTAATTGTTTTATCCAAATGCTGTCCTTGGAGAAATCACAAAACAGACACTTGGTAGAGCCTAAGCACTGGAGGTGCAAGGCACATATTGCTTTGTTAAGGATTATTATTATTGGGGTCAGAGACCTATTGCTTCTGAAAGAATTCTTCTTTTTCTTTAACGCTTGGCCATTTTTAAGTGGTTCCCATGGACAAAAACCCATTGACTTTGGTACACACAGGTATATAGTGTCCACATATTACAAAGAGTCTTTTGTCCTGCATATAGTTTCACCCAATTTGAAAGGCATGTTTTGCGCTTTTGGACAGGTCATGCATTTTGACATACTCCTCATAGATGGTTCATCTGATTCTTGTCAGGTTTGCAACATATGATGTAAAGATGCTGCTGTTTTTAAATGAGAAAGGGCTTTTTTTTATATCTTGCATGTTTTGAAATGGCAAAACGATGACTTAATTTCTTGCCATGTGAACAAGGAAGGTGTCAGTAACTCATACTTCACAGGGTACTGCATTTGATCACTTCCACATGCAAATAGTGACACTCTGGTATAACACAACCATCTGACTAGAGAAGTTGTTCTTTCAACAGTATGACCGATACAGCTGCTATATGGTTCTACTGATTCATAAACTCTATTCATTGTGATATTGATTTTATTTGGTGATATCACTGGAGGTTTGATTGTCTGCCATTGCTGCTAGCGGCTATATTTTGGAATGTAACTCTGATCATAACATATGTTGCATATTAACATATGTGACCCATTGTTTATTTTCTAATGAAGGGCCAAGAGAATGTGGCCTTTATGTCACTGAACCAGCAAATCTGGAGAACATGGATGATTCACTCAGGTGAATATAAAGTAAGACATAAAAGAAAATGCTGAGCATGATGACTGGTACGTACCATACAGGCCTGGGTGAGTCTGTACTCCATCACTAAAACCTCCTGCAGGCTCATACATGCTCCTGCTTGCAGCTGACGGAAGGTCAGTTTCAGAGAGGTCGGGGACATCTTTAACAAAGTCTGTAGAACCACAACACATCACCAAAAAAGTCTTAAAGTCTTTAGTGTGAACTGGGTAGGAATTTAAATAGAATATTCTTTAAATACCAAAGATCGCTTACTACACAATGAGCTCCAGAATGTATTTGCTCTAGCCTTAATGCTTATTTACACAATGGACTTCACAAACTACAACCTTCAGTTGAACTTGTACAAGTTCTTCAGATGTAACTATAATTGCAGATAGATTTTCAATAATTAATGCTCATTAACCCAGAGCAATAGAGCAACACAGCAGCACCCTCTTGCAGCCATCAAACTGCACAACGTGGTGAAACAGCATCAGGGTTTATTTATACATGCTGTAGATACAATCTGATCAAGACAATAAAGTCTTAAGTCTTAAGACAATAAAATCTTAAGTGTTTGCACACATAATAGGAAGTTTTTAGCTGAACTAAAATGCAACATGAAAACAAATTTGTAGTCTTCTACAATTCGGTAGTGTTTTTAAAGTGTAGGGAAAAAAAGAAAACAGCACTATTATGTTAAAATATTCTTACAAAATCCATTTAAGAATATAAGAATATTTTCAAGCAACACCCACTCTGACTCTGTTCTTTTGTTTCCAAATTTCACTGAAACGTATTTTGTACATTGTAATTCATACATAACTGCAACATCTTACTAAAAAAAATGCAAAATAGAGTGACAATTATACAAAAACACAGTGAGATTGTTACAAAGTGCCCCCTAGGGAACCTCCATTTTTACCCTCCTCACCACCACTTTGGGAACCATTGATAAGCATGTACGCATCAAACACCACTGATCAGTCATCTACTTTTAGTGATTTACATGAAATGTGCTCATAACTGACCCAAAACACATCATGTTGTTATTTTTGTAAATACACACACACACAAATTAATCTTCAGCCTGTTTTCTCCTCCCATTGTTACTATTTAAAATAAGTCTTATTTTCTAAGTTCATTAAAAATAGTAGACCACATGACCAAAAGCACGTGGACAGCCTTCAGATTTCTACAGACACACACAGTGGCAGTAGATTGGCTTGTCTTGAGCACCTGTGATTGTGCTGAACAACAGTGACTCCTAGGTATCCACTTCCTGAACAAGTCAGTTCATCAGCTAGCTATTTGCACAAAGTCCAAAAAGAACAGGCTTGCCAACTTTAATGGAAACTTGGCTGGCTTGCACAAATCTCTGACCTTAACACTAGCAGGCACCTTTGAGATTAATTAGAATGCCAACTCTGACTTATTGTCCATATTTGTACTTGACCTCGCAGTGAGGTTCCAAAATTCTAGATCTTATCAAGACACTTAAGGCTGTTATATCAGCAAAGGGTAGGTGAAGTTCCATACCAATACATGCTTGGGTGTCCACAAACATCTGGCTATATAATGGAGCTTTCTATTGATTAACAAATGTTCACCACTAGTTTCTCCCCTTCTGTTCCATTAAGCAACTTGATATTACACTGTATTTAAATCAGATAACAGAAAATATTTAATGAGTTGACTGTGTTAACAGTTGATATTCCTTTCAATGCGTGGCTACTTAACACCTCATTCTTAATATCAGGCCATGAGATTAAACACTTGTAACCACACTTCCATGATCTGAGTGCACAATCACCTGTTGTTCCTTATCATTTAAAATGTGAATGGGGTCCAGTGATTTTGCCCCCAAGTCTCCCTAATTTGGACCTGTTCCCAGCCTACTTCCAACTCGTTTCCACTCGCAATCTGGCCAGAAACTGAACATGTGCTTTAATAATTAATTGGTACATGTTCTCCAGTTAAATCTACTATCAAAAGAACAACTTATTATAAAGTCAGCAGTAAAGTAAAAAGTACATTTAAAGGACTAATTGATTAAACATACGCTGCTTACACAAATTAGGGGATATGATTTATTATTTTTATATTTCAAAATGAAATATCCCCTAATATTTGTAAGCAGTATATTTGGAAAAAACCCTGGGAAAGGTTAATCTGATTTGAATCTACAAATGGTTATATTTAAAATAGCGCTTACTTGTAGATATGAGTACAAGATGACTCACATACTCAATATTGGAGAACATTTTGTAAGTGTCTGTAAGTGTCACTGTCATTATTGACGTCTGTTAGTATTATTTATCATGACACTCGAGCCTGTACATTTAACCCACCTCGCTTTGTTTCCTTGCAAAATCGGATCCATCCTTTTGCAGGTTCATCAGGATCTCTTCCACACTGCTGCCTCCGAACAGTCTGAAAACAAAACAATTAAGGTCATTTTTACATATCACAAAGAACAGCCATAGAAAACTGAAAACCACAAAAACCTTTGTTGTCTGTGGTGGACCAATAGAGCATCAGCAACGTTAGTTACTTCTAATACATTACAGAGCAGTTCTTCCTTGTATTATTAATGAACAGTTTTCTTTGCTAGATATAGGTAGCTTTATTATGTCCTTTAAAGTAACACCTAATCAATGATAAAAACACATTATTACGAATTTAAACATTATTATACTTTTCCATGTTGTTTTTTCCATTAGATTAACCATGTGCAATCTAAGAGCCTTGTTTTCACCTTGAATGCTTCTAATAGGTCACACTAAGCATGCTAAAATATTAAAGAGCCACAATTGAGATGCACATGGCTTACGTCTTCTATTTGAAGATACATATACATGAATACATGTGCTCACCAGTCACTTCATTAACTATACCTTGCTAGTCCTTGGTTGGACCCCCTTATTCCTTCAGTACCACCATAATTCTTTATGGCATAGAACCAGTCCTCAGAGATTTTGGTTCCTATTTACATGATACTATTATAGAGTTGCTGCAGATCTGCTGCCTGCACATCCCTAATGCAAATCTCATGTTCCACTTGATCTCAAACATGAACGCGCTGTCATGCATAAGAATATTTTGAAACAATGGTATGCTTCTAGGAGTAGACATCAGAAGAAGGTACACTGATCATAAAGCAGCAATAGCAACAATACTCTGGCAAATCAAGGTGTTTAAAGAATGTTCAGATGTATTGAATCCCCCCGACACACAAACACAGACACACACACAAACACACACCATTACACCCCTACTCTCAGTCACTGAAACAAGATAGGATGGATCCATGGTTTCATGGTGTTTACATGAAATCCTGATCGTATCATCTGAATTAGAGATTAATTACTACTCAGCTGTACCCTGTACAGACACCTGGTGTCTTCTGGTGCTGTAACCTATCTGGTTCAAAGGTTGCTGTGTTGTTCATTAAGAGACGCTCTTCTGCATACCCTGGTTGTAATGAGTGGATATTTGAGTTACTGTTGCCTTTGTGGCTATTTTTCTCTGCAACAACAAAGCATTTATTATATTTGTGTTAAGAAGCAGCTGAACATGTGCACCTAATCAACTGGACGGTGCATGCATATTAAAAACACATTATTCTTGCTACAACGAGCAGTTTGTTATTGGGCAAGGTTAGCAATGGAACTTGAGTAATTAAAAACAGCTTGAACAGCACATCTTGAAATCCAGTCTGCTTTAAAATCTTTGTCTGGGAGAGAATTTGCTGATGCAGTATATCTAGCTTATGTCTTTTGCTCTGCTCAGTTTGGCTACAGGTGTATGAACCATGACATAAAGCTTTTTTTTCCCCCCACAGCCTCACTCTTGTAGCAAAGTCTGGCTCTTCATTCACAGTTGTTTTAGTATTAAGTACTGAATTTCAACCTTCATATGAAAATTGTGATCATTATCACCTGTTTGGTATCACTGTTTAATTAAACACCTGACTGTAATCCTGCAAAGCCCCTGAATTATGGTAGTTTACCTAGAAGACTATATGCTGTTTTGAAGGCGAAGTGTGGACACAGCAAATATTGAATTCATTTACATTTCTCTTTTGTTTATTCAATTTGCGTTTTCTTAATTGATAAATATAAGCTATTCTCACATCTGCTTTTGAAAGCATTCTTAATTTGTATCACTTTTTTCCACACATAGGTAACGCTTTTTCTCAGTTCTGTATTTTACATGTAATGAGTATGGACTCGAGCAAGGGCGAAACAACACACGCGCACACACACAAGCTTAAATTTAGGATGTCAGATAAGTGCTTGTGCAATATTAGCACCATTGAGAGATGTAACTACACAGCTCAGCAAGGGTGGCACAATAGAACAGGCTTAAACAGAAATGAAATTCACAATGTGCCACGCTATAAGCAAAGTCAACCCACACAACAGATATACTTAAAAACAAGCTCAACACTCCAGCCAACTTGTAGCTTGAGGAATAAAAGGAAGGCCACGTGGATTCAAATTCAAATGGCTTTGACAGCTTACGACACTGAACAGCATTCAAAAGAAAGATACAGAAAAAACACACACATTGACCAAGCTTCAATGGCACAGGTTAAACACACAAGTGAGCTGGTTTAAATCCAATCCTTTGATGAGTGGACACATGCCACACCTGTTATAACTCTGGTAATCTGATTGCCTTTGAAACTCTGGGTGGAGCTTTAGTCCAAGGGACACGTGGCAGACACTGGCTAATAAGTAATTATAATTACAGTCAGAATATAAAACTGAAGAAAGAAAAAGAATTATTCTTGATTTTATGCCAGGCTGTTATACACTAGTTTTGAGAACGGCATCACTTTGCCATCCTGATTAGAAGAGCAGACTGGTTGCTTTAAAAGGATAGTGGTGCTTTCAGGATATCTACTGTTAACCATGGTTACCTCCAAAAAAACACGTGCACTCATCAGTGCATTAAATCAAAACGGTTACACAAGTAAGGACATTCCTGCTTGTAAGACAGCACTTCGATCAACCATTTATCAAATCATCATTTATCAACTTCAAGGAGAATGGTTCAGCTGCAGTGAAGAAGGCTTCGAAGCGACCTACATAGTCAAGCAAGTGTAAGAAGCGTCTACATGTGCAGCTTCGGGTCACCACTAGAGCAGAATGGAATGGCTCAGGAATGGCAGAAGGCAGGTTGTGAGTCCATCTGAATGCACAGTGAGACAAAGGGTTTTGTAGGATGGCTTGGTGTCAAAAAAGGCAGCAACAAGGTAGCCACTTCAATCCAAGCAAAACATCAAGGACATCACAGGAAGTATAGGGATTGGACTGCAGAGGAATGGGGTAAAGTTAATTTCTCTGTTGAAGGCCTATTAGGACTGTTTTCATACAGACAAGAAAATAACAATTGTACACTCAATAACAAAATAAAAAGCTCCCACATAAAAATTAAGTTTTTCTGCAAAACTCGTCAGCAGTTTTGTTGCAGGCAGATAATAATGTAATGTAATAATACAACTATGGATTTAGGGTTAGGGATTCAACAACGATCAGGTTTGAGGCCTCGTGGTGAGCTCTTCAATTTCGCCGTTGTTGAGTGACACGCTGCCGCAACTGCTTGCATGATAATCTGGGGAGCCATTGCATTCGATAGTAAGTCACTCCTACTAGAGATCTGAGGGGCACTAGCAACTCAACAATATGTGCAGGACATCTTGCAGTCATGTTTTGCCTCTCATGGCCAGCTGGCACTTTTCAGCAGGATAATGCTCACCCATACACAGCAAAAGCTTCCAAAGCATGTTTGCACCAGATCCAAATACTTCCTTTACCTACCGGGTTGATAGATTTGTCAACCGTGCACTTATGGGACCAGCTCGAACACTAGCTACAGTAAGCCACGAGTGTGCAGGATCTACAGGCCCATGTAAAGACGTGTCATAAAGGCATATCTAGCTGCCAATGATTTCTCACACCGAGGCACACTACCCAAAAGCAGCCTCTGAGAGACTCATAATAGAGCAGCGGGGGGGCATTTTGACACCTTCTCGTTGCAAGGCCCAGTGTCTAATCAGAGCACACCTGTAACTCTTTAACTGCAGGCTGAGTTTTACAGTAACCTGGCATTTCTATCTGGGTGTTTGTCAATTAGTGTATTATTAGTAGAATCGTCTGTATATTATGTTTTTGTTTCGATTTAGATGGAGACAAAAACTATCTAGCTATCTAGATTGTTTGAACTAGCAAAATCTTTCCGACAACTTTACACTGTAATTTAATTCTATGTTTATAGGAGTGTTAAAAATGATATTTTATTGCCTGTTCTTTCAAGTGGACTCAAACAAACAAGTGTCAAATGTTAATATTTTGGTTCTGGAGTGCGTGCAATCATTAACGTGTGTTTGTAACTGAACCATGGTGTATTTCCTTGGGGTATTGATATCTATAACAGGCTTCGGACGATGTGTGGATGTTAGCATATCACTCGTGGAAAATCTAAGAGATTTATTATGATCTGGGATTTTGGGTTGCTGTCTTTTTGCCTCCTTAATGCGATCACTCAGGTTTATTGATTGCTAGGGAGGTAGGCTTCTTGGCTTTGTTACCTTCTGGCTCTCCTCTTTCCCACTGAGTTTCATGCTGCACATGACATAAGTGATTGTTAATAGCCTTCATACTCTTAAACAATAACTAATTACATTTTTTCCACTATCCAAGCTGATGTTCTGGTACCAGTTCTAGCCCTACACATTACGAAGTTCTGCCACTTTAGCATAACTCTACTGGTTTTCATCAACACAAACCAGTCCCACCATACCCGGCCCATACCAAAGGTCAGAAACTCACTACATTCTTTGTTTTTTAGGGGACGATGTGCCTCCGAGGACATTCCCGAAGAGATATAAGCCACATCTAACCCAGCCAAGGACTTTTGAATCTTGGTTTCTTCCTTAGAGTGTTTAGAAAGTTTTGCCTCATCACTGTCGCCCTAGGCTTGCTTAGTTTGGGATCAGCCTTTTTCGATAATATAATATTGTAAAGCACCATTGTAAAAAGTGCTATAAAAATAACTGACTTGTCTTGAAATGTTTTCAGTGTAAATCCCTGGCATTTACATATTTACACAGTTTTCTTATGAAAATATTTTTTTTGTATTTACATTACAGTAACCTAAAAAGACTATGCTTTTAAAATTTGCATTTTTATTTGCTTTTTTATTATATGCAAATAAGTTGATTTATTACTGAAATAATACAGTTACTTTAGATTGGTTCCATGTCGCTTTCAAGCCTCAGTGCAGATGGTTTGTTCGCTATGTATATGTTTGTCCTTGCTCTCTGGCCCAGCCATGGATATTACTAGGCCTAACAGAAGCATGAAAAAACACACACTCACACAGATGCAATAATTTGATGATAGAAACCAGGGGCAGCAACATTGTTGCCTTCTCGGAGGAAGTTGTCTCCCTCAAGTAATCACCATTCAAGGTAAGGTAACTGTGTATTTGTATGCTGTGATTTATTTAATGACATCTTGGTTTATTTATGACTTCTTTATTTGACTGGTTTAAGCTTCAGTCTATGGTTGATTAAATGTGTCACAATGCTGACTTTTACAATTCTCACAAGAATTAAAGTAGCATTTGCTCTTGATTTTGTGAACACACAGTAAATCCTCATAGTCATCATGCATTTTATCTTTTATTTTCATCTATAAGTACAGCAGCAGTGGCCTCCATGAATGAATTAAAAAAACGCATTTGCATTTTATTACATGAAATAAGTAGTTGATACAATAGAAAAAATACAACTTAATATGTGGTACAAAAACCACATTTTTTTGCAATTACAGACGTCAGATGTTTCCTGTAGTTCTTGATTTGCATTCAGGTTTGCACACACCGCAGCAGAGATTTTGGCCCACTCCATACAGATCTTCTCCAGATCTTTCAGGTTTCGGGGCTGTCGCTGGGCAACATTGATTGCAACCTGCAAAGATTTTCTATTGGAAAAAGTCTGGCTAAGCCACTTCTAACACTTCTTAGTTGCCCTGATTGTGTGTTTTGGGTCATTGTCATGCTGGAAGACCAAGCCACGACCCATCTTGGGTTGTTGGCCAAAATGTTGCGATACACGACCCAATCCATGCTTTCTTAAATACAGTGCAGTTGTCCTGTCGCCTTTGCAGAAAAGCACCCCATAGTATGCTGTTACCTCAACCATGCTTCACAGTTGGGAAAGTGTTATTGGTGTTGTACTCATCCTTCTTCTTCTTCTTCTTCTTCCTTCTAACACAGTGAGTGGAGTTCATACAAAAAGCTCTATTTTGGTCTCATCTGACCACACACCATTCACATACCATTCATCCTGTGGATGTTCCAGATGTTCATTGGCGAACATCAAACAGGCCTGGACATTTGCTGGTGTGAGCAGGGGAACCTTGCGTGCCCTGCAGGATTTTAATACATGATTATGGAGTGTGTTACTAAAGGTAAGTTACCAAGGCTTTGAGACTGTGATCCCAGCTCTCTTCAGATCATTGACCAGGTCCTCCTGTGTAGTTCTGGGTTGATTCCTGAGCTTTCTTAGAAACATCTTAACCCCACAAGGTGAGATCTTGCATGGAGCAGCAGACTGAGGAAGATTGACAGTCATCTTCTATTTCTTTCATTTTCTAATAATTGCCCTTCTCACCAAACTGCTTGCCTATTGTCCTGTAGCCCATCCCAGTGTTATGCAGGTCTACAATGTTGTCCCTGGTGTCCTAGGACAGCTCTTTGGTCTTGGGCATGGTGAAGAGGTTGCAGTGTTATAAACGTGGAGTGTGTGGACAAGTGTGTTTCATATAGTTAACAACTTTAAACAGGTGTAATTAATACAGGTAAGGAGGACTTCTTAAAAAAACAGGTTTGTGAGAACCAGCATTCTTGCTGGTTGGTAGGTGATCAAATACTTATTTAATGCAATAAAATGCAAATTAATAATTTAAAGAGAAATTATTTTCTTCATTTTTTTTAGAAATTCTGCCTATATTTTACAAAAATTACAGATCTCTATGCTTTTGTTTGGTTATTTAACAATTAATTTATTCATTCATTTATTAAAATGCAAGTGCTGAGGTTCAGGAACAGTGTAGTGTCATTTTACCTATCGATGGCTTCTGCATGTTGCTGCAGGACAAATGGCTTCTCTGCATCCAGTGTGCTCTAAAAACGCAACAAATGCAATGGATTACACATTTGAAAGCATTAAGTCTCAAACTGCTGCATATAAAAATGCACATACACGTTCCTTTCCTGTTCTCTATAAACTATTCATAGTTTGCATGCAGGACTGATACAACCCAATGGACCCAACCCATTTTTTTTCAATTTGTAATTCTGGTATACACATTCCATGCATTTGCATGAATCATTCGGAATAGATAATGATTTACAAAGGGAAAAAAAATCAGGAAAGAACAGCATACCCATCAATACGCCTTTATGGAAAAGAAAACAATCAAAGGAATCTATATACAAGTATGCATTGTTCAGTGGCCCCAATACATGGTGTGAAACAGGAGACTGACTCGAACTTCCTCACTTCTCGCTAATCTCTGTGAAGTGGGTAGAGATTTCAGACAGCCTTGAATAGCTTTCATTTAGAACATCCAAGCACTTCCAAAGACAGTGTGAATAGAAGTTAAACAATAAGACTTACATAAAAACACAATTAGGGTAGCTTGTTGGGTGGCAGAAATATAATAAAAGAGTACTGTGTACAAAACCAAGCAATTCCAGTTCTGATAATAGTACTCTGATTGTCGAGGTGAACAGAACAACATGGAGGATCTGTAAATCAAAATATGCCTACCCTGACAGACATTTCTGGAATGGCGTGTGATATCAGAGCCTTTCTGAGACTAAATAATTCCTGCTCAACCCCTCCTATTCTGCCACACACACAACTGACTGGTGATAAACACAATCCCACTTTAAACTTGCCTAAGACAATAATGAATAACGCCAATAAAAGAAACTGCACCACTTAGTGCTATGGTTTAGCACAATGTGAAACATAGGCAATCCATTAAAAACCTGACATTCTTTATGGAGAGCAACTACCAAATACAAAAAAAAACATATTTGCAAAAAAGAAGGGGATATTTCATTAGGGGATATTGCATTTTGAAATATTCCCTCATTTTTGTGAGCAGGATATTATAAATGAGTTCTAAAAGCACCTATGAAACAGCATTTTACACAAAAATATAACAGATGGTGAGGCCTCGAGTGCTATCTGTTTGAGAAGCAAACAAATGCCCTTCACTACTCACCTGTTCCTGATAGGACTCCAAAACTTTAGCTACATCACTGGACGATGGAGATTTCAGCCCCACTAAGTCCTTCTCAAGTGCAGGGATCTGCATGTAGAGACCGAAATTCAGCATTTCATGAAACAACATGAGTCAATTAGGAAATGAAACAATCGTAGCTAAGGGCCAAGGACACACAAAACAACTGACCCTAAAATGTAGCCAAAGGGTGAACATGCTGTCGCATTATGAGATGAAGAAGGTGAGACATGTCACAGTGAAAAGAAACCCCCAAAACAGAGAAAGGGTTTGGGTTTATAAATGTGTACATTACACATAAAAATGATCAATATAATCAATGCTTGAACTCTTCAGTGAATTATATAATATCACAGATTTGTGGCCTAAGATTACATATAAACAACCATGGATGAACTAAAACATTATGACCATATACATTAAGTAATGTTCATTATTTCAATTAAAACTGCAACCTGGTCTATTAGATATTTTTATTTTTTGTTCTTGTAGCCGATGTGTTGGATGTTTGAGAAATGATTAGGTGTAAAGAACTTCAACAAAGGGCAAATTATTACAGCCAGGTGATTGGGTTGGCGCATATTTGGTACAGCAAGATTTTATGGTGCTTCTGGTCAGTCATGGTGAAGACTTACCTACATTGGTCCAATGAGGGACATGTCATAAACCTGCAACAGGTTGTTGAGCACCAAATGCTCACCAAAGTGGTGATGATTATCTTGTCTGATCTGAACTGACGTACAAGACACCAGTAGAATATAACCAATAACCAATAAAAGGGGCACTTAAGTAAAAATATCTAACCCGAAAATACATTTGGTAGAACTTAGTTACCTCTTTATATATTACCTGAGTAAAGTCTTAAAGTATCTGCTATTAAATGTATTTGGTAATATTAAATGTACTTTTGCTCCTCAAAGACTCCTCTTGTGGATACTGCTTTTACACCAAACGATGAGTATAATTACTTAGTGACATCAACTGGTTAAAATAACAATCACTTTTCACCTTATTACTAGTCTAACATTGCTCCTGTCTTTTTTGGAACGTGTTGCAGACTTACCTTAAATGCAGAATTGTTTTTTCTGCAGGGTGTTTATTAACAAATAAAATTAAGCTGACCAAAAAAACATTAAAACTCGTGCTCATATTGTCTTCAGTAAAATAAAAGTCAAAGTAAGAGACACTTTTTAAAAAATGTGCATTTTCATGCCGCCCCAACTTTTAGTTCACACACTAATTGCAATTTAGAAACAGAAACTGGACTTTCAGGGTCGAGATCAGGCCGTGGACTAAGGTGACTTTGCTAACGGCTATTCGTCACGTCTTTTTCTGCTTTCATCATGAAATCATTTACATTTGCGCAGTAACATGCTTAGCCACCAAATGATCTGACTTGCAAGTTAGAAACACAAATTCGCCAAAACTTATTTCGATTTTTTGACAGATCGTAACATTCTTTCACGATGTAACAGAGAAGGACAATGTCCTGGTAGGCATCCCTTCGTGTGGAGATTCATGTGTACTTAGGCTGACATCAATTTTTTGAGTACTGTGCTAAAGTCACCATAAGATTTATTGTTTTAACAATTATATAATCATCATATATAACACACTGTCAATGACCAGATCTAAAAATGGTAAAACAAGGGTATATCTAATCTTGAATGGCCCAGAACTTTTGCACCAGGCACAATAGTACTCCCAGGAGGCAGTTATATTTTCAGTAGGATATCATAGAAAACACTGTTTAAAAATGTTTTGAGGATTTGGTTGAATATGTTGCCCTGGCCTCCTAATTCACCAGATCACATTCTTATTGAGTATCTGTACATGCTGGGAAAACAGTGACTGCACCTTACTGCAGGTAGGTGCAACCGAACTCTTATCTGAGCCATCTGTCATAAGACTTGATACAGTCATGCATTGATGTGAGGTTTGTATATTTGGTTTATTTAATGTCGATATCAATATCAATGGCCATTTTAACAACAGACACAAGGTCTATTATATATCTATACACAGCGTTGCTTCCAAGCTAGTCAAATATATACTCAGATCGAGCCAATTTTATTGTAATCAAGTATCCTAATGCATGTCTTTGCACTGTGGGTGGAAAGCAAAGTGGAGTAAACCCATACAGACATTTGTAGGACATGCAGACTCCACATAGAAATGACCCAGACTGTTCCACCTGGGGATTAAACCCAGGAGTTGGTGTAAGGCAATGGTGCTACCCATTTAGCTACTGTGCCACTATAATGATGTGAGGTGGTGCACTACCATTACTGGCAGTCAGAATGTTTGATTCCATCAGTTTTCAAAGAATAGAAGCAAATTAATGACTGCTTTTACAAAGCTGCATAAGTGAAATAAATAAATACATGGTTTACTAGACCGAAATCCCTGGCCATGTGTTACAAAATTGCCCTGTCATCCTCTGAACTTATATTTTTATCTCTGTTCTGTGGGTCTCCCACCAGCTGGCTGCCCTTGGCTCAGCACTCTAACTCCAGAAAAGCCAGGTTGTCAGCAATGCCATTGGCACCCTGGGCTCACAAACTGGTTCTGGTGCCAGAAAACAGCTACTGTTGCAGCTCCACCCACACCCTGCAAACTACCCTGAAAGATGCTGACTCAGTGGCTCAGGCCCCTCCTTTCCCTTCACTGTCCTGTTGAAACCAACCAAAAGCTAGAGCCTCTGGTGGTAGTATCCATGTCTTAACACAATTTCTGATATCCTGTTTGTAGTCAACAATGAAGCGATACCTTTTCTGACTGGACAAAATGTGTGGCAACCCCCGATTTCTGCACATCTCGGCCCTTGAGCCGATATCCTGTCAGGGCAAGGAAGAGTCCGAGCTTTCCATGTAGCCTTGGCAGGAAGTATCCACCTCCGACATCTGGGAATAATCCTGTAACATCAAACCAGTATGCAAGATCTTAACATCTTATCAAGATCTTAGAGTTGTTAGTAACAGCAAAAGCAGATGCAAATATATCTAGAGTGCTTAACTGATCTATCTACTTACCGTACTTATTATTTCATACCAATTACACTTTAGACTAATGAATACACAGTGTTATAGGAAGGGCCATTGCTCACACCACTAACCCACTGCATTACATGAGTAGTGCTATATTTTAATTGAAACAGCATCTGCTACACATGCAATGCCAAACATTGTACCTTAAATATGAATTTGTATGTATTACATGTTAAATTATATTCAAGCTAACAACGTCTCACATTATTACGTTCAGTCAGACACGTGTGAGGATGTAAAGAAAGAAAAAACAAGCTCAGAGACACACGCCAGTGCAAGTCATCCTAAAGTGATTTATTTTACACAGTGCACCAATCCCATCTAGACCCTACCCTTTAACAATTTCGGCTGAAGGCCGATTAAGAAAATCAAAAGGTCACCTGTGATATTATCCTCACATCATTATAAGTGGGTTAAGTTTTGACTACACACAACTACGGAAGGAATATACGGGAAAAATAAACATGACTACCCGATTATGTGCTAATCAAATGAGCAACAAAGTGAGTTACATTTGTATCCATCATCATTTTTTTTGTCAGGCAGGTTGCAGTAAACTTCACTGATGCATCAGTTTGTGCTCCATGTAACGTTTATGTGATTACACAGTTTGTGCATAACTTAACACAGGACTAAGTGATTTAAATACTTCTTTGGTACATTAGAGACATTATAGTAACTTCAGGTGCATGATCCTCAATGAAAATATTCAGAGCTTGTACTGCAATTCTCTCAGTTGAATGAACTTTGTCCTTGCTAGCAATATTTATCTATTTATCTATAACTACAACACACAAAAAGCCTAGACAGGCTTCCTCCGCTGGGTGTTTATGCTCAGAGTAAACAGTGTGGCAGATCGTCCACCAGCTCTGGACTGAATCCAGATGGCCAACGCCTAAAGCAAATGCTAAATACCTCACAATTCAGAAACTAGGATTCATTTCCTCTCCCTTGAGAATTTTTTTTGTAAGGCAAAGCACTGTGATTAAAAGCGAATCCGCAGTGTTGGACAGACAGAAGCACACCTTAGCCTTAAGGGAAGCTTCTAGTATAAGATCTGGGGTTTTTAGTAATACTGTTCTTGTAAATAGACAGTGTTGTTATTGAAACCCCCCACCCTGCACTGGGGATTAAGCTGCCTGACCTGATTTTAGGCAACAAATGCTGTATCATGTATGCAGATTATACATTTCTGGTCAACCACTGGCTTAGTAACACACATGGAGCAGTTTGATTTGGGAGCACAGATAGGTGCAGGGGCAGAAATTCAGCTAACATTTTCAGGATTCAGTACAACTCTATAGTATTAATATCTGGCTGATAGCATTAAATGCAAAAAATAAGATTTGTTAAGAGGCAAATGCTTTTAAACATATGTACAGTAAACATAAAATCCTTGTGTTTTAAAAACACTCATTTCCAACAACAGGTATGCACGATTTAACATCCGCATTATGTTCTGTGAAACAGGACGTTGACTGAATGACGTTGACAAGACATTACCATAGGCACATAGTGTTTTATGGTACTGTAATGCAAATATAAATTAATATAAAATATAAATATAAATATAAAAATACAAATACAAATATAAAACAACAACACTGTGTGCAAATGATACTTACATTCATGAGAGATGCTGCTGAAAACACAACCATCTACACAGGTTCTTTAAAACCATCACATTTTAACTGATGGAAATTTGTTTGTTTATTTATCGGGCTTCTTTAACGTCGCTATTGGCACAAGTGGCCATCTTAGCGACAATGCCAATGTCAATGCCAATTTAGAGTAATCAATTAACCTAACTTTACAGTCTTTGGACTGTGAGAGGAAACCGGAGTACCTGGAGTGAACCCTGCAGACACAGGGAGGACATGCAGACTCCACACAGAAAGGACCCAGGCCAGTCCACCCTGGGATCCACCCGGACCACCATGCTGCTTAATTGATGGAAATACACAAACATTCTACAAATTAAAGTACCATAGGAAACCTGCCTAAGGAAAAGCTGTAACATTTAAGAGGACAGTATAATGGACCCGACACTTTCAGATATTACAACAAGCTGAACTATTTTCCTTGGATTCCTGTTCAGTCTGCCAAACATGCCATGTCTCTACCACATTGGAACTGGGTAAGTTCAAGCACTGAGACTGGGTAAGTGAGTAAGACGAAGAGAAAGACAAGACACAGATGAAATTCAGTGGTGAATGACTCATACTCTGCCATTTCATTACATCATGCTATCTCTCACTAAGCTAGTGTCAGATATCCCAGGATATGGCACCACAAGGCAGCACTTGAGATTTGAGTTGTGTCTACTTGACTGCTTATTCCAGACTAAAACAAAATTTGATAATAGGAAACACATTAAAAATGTATGTTAAAATCTGAAAATCTGTAGAAATCCGGTAAGGAATGTAAATGTAACCGCATCTGAAAATACACGACATCATTTGCTTAATTTTCTGCAGTCACTAATTAAGGCATTAGACATCAGGGCAAATTACACTGCTCACAATAATTAGGGGATATTCCAGTATGGGATACTTGACTTGGACGTATCCCCTAATTTCTGTGAGCAGTATATATCTTTCCATTATTTATCAAATCTGCCAGAAAACTCAGACTGCGTGCCTATCTTCCATTTTATTTATCTGTTAAAATGTACTTAGTTAATATTGTGACTAGATTTTGAATTGATACATTGCTTTAAATATTATGTAAGTCATGTAAGCCATCAAAGGAGGTTGGGTAAAGTTTTTGTTCTCCTAAGGTTTCTTCCTTACAATGTTTAAGGAGTTCTTCCTTGCAATTGTCTGTGGGTGATCATTGATCATAAAGCTGCAGTTAATGGGGAGATGTGTTTTAAGTTAAATCTGTAGGTAGGCAAACAATTTTGGAAATAATTCCTATTCAAAATGCTCTTCACTGATATATTACTCATAGGTTTAATCTATTACACTTCAAAATCTAAACTGTAAATATAAAATCGAGATATTTACAAAAGGGCATTTCAGCATTTAATATGCCAAGCATTGATAAGCATGTAGTTATCACTATTATTGCTATTAAACTGGAAAACAAAAACAGAAACATGCGAGATTATGGTAGACAATGTTAAACTGATATAAAAACAAATATGAATTATATTGCATTAAATTGCATTATTTTTAATCACACAATGCTACTGACACACTGTATACACTGGTACCTTTAATTTTGTATTGTTATTTGCTTAATCCTGGACAGGGTCATGGGAAAGCCGGTGCCTAGCTGGAGGCTCAGGGTGCTGACTAGGAACAACCCATGACAAGACACCAATTTATCACAGAGCACACAGGCTCAGACACTCACACACACACGACACTCACACAGGGCACTTTATAAATACTGATTAACCTAACACACGTCTTTGGACTGTCGGAGGAAATTGGAGTTCCTGGAGTGAAGTCATGTAGACACAGGGAGGACATACAGACCCAACACAGAAAATAGACAGACCGCTCCACATGGGATCGAGCCCAAAACTATCTTACTGGGAGGCAACAGTGCAAATGATCTTCATTCCGATTTAACATCTAGTGCATCTTTTGTCAGTCGGCCAGCATTGATGGACTCCAAATGCCCCACTACTGTTTTGCTGTGGCCTGATGAACACTTTCAACATGTCCCTCACTGACTGCACCAAGAACAAGAGGGAATAAATCCAAGTGTGAATGCAGAAAATAAATTCTCACTGACAGTTCATGGTTTCGTATGATTTAACAAATTAAAATTCAGCTCAATGTAGTTTGGTGCTCTGTAGCTGAAATGGAAAGAGATTTCTCAACAACATTGTTAAATGTCCTCCATGCTATTTTCTCTTTGGCCATTAGCAGATCTTTCGGTCATTGGTGAACTGTTTGATTTGTGGACCAACAAATAGGGTCTGCATATGGAACCATCTGTCTAACAAAATGCATCACATCCTCTGCTCATTTTTCTCACAAGATGTTTCATCAGCTCGAGGTTTATATGAAGACAGAAATATATTTGCTGGGTCACAAGTGGTTATTTTTCCCACACTTTCCTACCCTGGAACATAATGCTTACAGATGCAGTTCTTGTTAATGTAGTTTGACTCTTTAGCACAGTTACTCTGTTCTCAAAGGAAACAACAAAACATCAGTGCTAACAATTTTAGATCACCACAGATGTTCAAGTCATAACCGTTGTCATTAAATGCTCTTGAAAGTTACAAAAGGCAAAGTATCTGACCATGGCAATCCGATTCCTTTTATTATTGAATTAAGCAATTCTGATTTAGCTTTTCACATATCTGACCATAAAACTTTATTTCATTTAAAAGTATCCCTTCATTTTTGTAAGCAGTATAATTCCATAACAGGTCAATTCATTCTGGCTGTTTTATGAAATGAGAGTAACCAGGTATAAAGGGTTCAACATTTGGATCAGCGTTATTTTCCACACTTTTCATGTGCTGTGCCATTTACATCTGCCTCATCTATATAGGATCCATATAGGATTTGGATTGTTGCCCTGTCTATGGTTAATCCTGCCTTGCTCCTTGTGTCTCCTACTAGGCACCCTGACTAGGATAAGTGTAACCGACAATAAATTAATTAACTAATAATCCAGAATAATATGAAAGGTAAATGCTCATAATAAGATTGTGCTTTTGTTACTATAGATCCAGGAGCACCAATGTTCCTTGATAAATGCTTACTGTCTAACCCAAGCACAAAAGGGACACTGAGGGACAGACTGGGATTTATGGAATTAGTGGGGATGACTATGTAGGTCCACACAAATCACCCAAACCTAATCCCATCAGACACAACACATCTTAGATTGCTAGTAGTGTTTTTTTGAACACATGGTAGGTGTTAATGCACTCATCTTCATGCAGTTAGATAGTTAGCCTGACTGAGGTAAGATAATTTACTGCTTCTTACAGGCTCCATAGCAAGGCTGTCAAATTAAACTGAAATTTGAATATTTGTTAAATTCAAAAAGTACTCCGTACAGTTGAATATGAACGGATGGATGGAAAATCCACACTTGTAATATGTACCAGTTATGACTGCAGAATCACGTCCTAACACGCTACTCCCATTTCCTAACCAACCAGCACTGTAATAAAGGGAAAAGATTTGCATAATTTTAGAAAACTCCTGATGATACCAAGGCATTTGTTAAGTGCCATTGCATTTGAAAACATTTGTTCATTGTTCAACTACGTCCAGTTTAGTGGGAAAGAAGCAGTGTGTTCATACTGCCAGGTTCTTCTGAAAATTCTGGGTGTGATCTTTATTTTAATTCGCCAACAGACTTCACTAATGGTCCAGGTGGCTCCAGCTTTACGGCAATAAGAATAAATGAACAGTATTTATGTGGAAGATAGGGAAAGATAGGGAGCCCATGAACCAGTGTTCAATCTTCACTATTGATCCCCAGCCAGGGATCTGTGAGTAATCAAATAACTCAGCTTTTCCTGACTTGTAGTTCAACATTATTCGACTACTACTACTACTACTACTACTACTACTACTACTACCGCTAATAATAATAATAATAATGAACACAATAGCATTTTAATGTATGACATTTAAAATGCTGAAATGTCCTATTTTGAAGATGTACAGTGGTGTTTGAAATGTTGAGAATAGAGTTAGAATAAAGTTTATATTTCTACAATAGCATTTAAAAATCTTTATTCCATTTTTAAAACAAGTCAATAAACAAGAGATGA
>JAUZST010027442.1:0-30204 GCA_034779995.1 Parotocinclus haroldoi | reverse complement strand
GAAACAGCTGCACGCCGGTCCCAAGCCCAGATAAATGGGGAGGGGTGGAGAAAGCAATGGCAAACTACTCCACTATCCTGCCGAAATACTTCATGGAACATGTCGATGAAAGACAGAAATGTGTGGAGATCGATGATCCATCAAGTGACCGAGAGTCGGCCCCGCGACTGTACGTTTAATCCATCCATCCATATATCTACTTGTGATGTAAAATGGTTTACAAGCAAGTTGATTTACCCCAGCACTTGCTGCGACAGGACTATGACTTCGCTATCACTGAAATGCATCTTCAGTGATGGACAACAGACCTGGGGTTGTTACCTGGATATATGAGCCATACAAAGCAAAGCAGCCTGTGGATATTTAGAATGCTAAAAATGCACCTTTGAACTGATAGTTGAACCTGAAGGACTGATAAGCTAAAGATAAATCTCTTAAGTTTAGGAGAGCCAAGCATAAGGTAGTACAGAGATGAGCAGATAGCACTGCTTATATTATCAGTATTAATACAAAGAATTATAACGGTGCTTCACTGTAGGAGTTAAATGCAAGATGAGTAATGTATTCTGGAAAAGATATACTGTAAAACTGATACAATCATACAGTTCAGGTAATTGTGAGATAAGGGTCTTATGCAAGGATGCAACAATGTTAGTATCCCTGAATCTTCTTTTAATTAGTACAGTACCTTAAGTCCACTACAAAGTTTTCTTTTCTGTATAATGTTGTAAGCGCTAAGGTAGCAGTCTTAACTGCTCAGCTTTCTGAAACAGAGCACCACGACAAAGTTGAACGGGGCCAGGTCAGTGGCGCAAGTAGGCACGATTGCTTCTGTCTGAAGCAGAGGAGGCCATTCCCTGAGATCATTCGTTGAGGCTGGAACAGCGAGCAGTGCCAGTACCTTTACACTATTGCAAAAGTTGAGCATAAACACTTGGCACAATAAATAATTCACTCATTCAATAATTTCCCACTATGTTATCGCAGTTTATATATGCAGGTAGGCACTGTGTAATCATTAAGGTAATAAACCTGCTTATATACGTACCGATATATTACCTTGCCAGACACGCTGTGTTGACGCGTATAAAGTGCAGAATGTTTTGTGCAGAAAGTTTTATTAAGCACAAAGTTCTTTTAAAGGCATACGGTGTCCGTGGGATAGACTGAATACTGAAAGACAGATAGACAGAAAATTTTAGGCAAGCACTGTGTGAGATGATGATGACAGGCAGGTCATATGGATCGTGAGACAGTCGTGGATTAGTTTGTATTTGTGACACAAGGCTGATGTATCGTGGGGGGAAAATGGTCTAAGTAGACTAGCATGCAACGCAGCAGACTAGGGAAAGAAGGGGAGAAAAAAGCTGTGTCTTTGCAGAACACCCACAGTTAAGGCTGAGTTTAATGAGCTAATCTATTAGAGCTGCTCAATCAGCACGCTGGTCTTTATTTTTAATGCCTACCCGTATTATAAACAGAACAGAGAATATTTCACAACATGTTTCACATAAAGAAACTCATTTTCCAATAAAATGTGTATGGTGGGGGAGGGTGGCAAAGAAGGAAATGCTTTACAGTCTAGCTTTACAGTAAAATGAGCTTATTATCTTCAATAATGAAAATAGAAAATCAATATATTTTGGTCATTGTTGTTATCAAATAAATTAGTGTAAGGGAAACACTGGCTGTTTGGTCAATGTCGGTCAGGGTCACTGCTGTATCCCTTATAGATTTGTTAGAAGTACAATATATACATATTAGAATAGATTATCCACAATTTAAATATATAAAATTTTTAATGTAAGGATTATAATAACAAGACCCTTTCTAAACAAGATTATTTGGACTTTAAAAGGAACAACTCGGCATCCCAATTAAGTTGCCTGTTCCAGCTATTGCTCATGTGTAAGGAGAAGTCACACTAGATACCCGCCACTGTAGACTAGAGAAGCTGTTTTTTTTCTGCTTGTAACGTGTTTAAATACACATAAACCCGCAACTACAGGCAAAGTATGAACCCCTCATCTCCAGGAGACATGCAGCAGCAACAATACCTGCTGTGCCCTAGCTAAAATGTCAAATGTAGCTGAAAATTATTTCATTGAAAGTTTACACAGGATAACATAACTTTGCTAAGGTGGTCTCATTCTTCTGAGAGGTTAGCAAGCTTAATAAAATGAATCTGGTACATATTTTGTTTTATCAGAAAGGACAAGACAAGAAGTGTTCTCTGGGAACTGCTAAGGAAGAGGTGAGTCCTATCCCACCCATCCCATTGCACAGCTTCTTTTATTCCTTCATTCGACAGCCCACATTGAAGTCCTACTGGGACTATGCGAAGTTATTCAAAGTGCTACTTCTTAAAGGAAATGGCTGTTGTTCAAGATACACAGTCCACAAGGCAAAGGGTCATTGTGCATTGAGCTTAATAAAAAGCATATGTGTATAGCTATGTGTGCTCATGACTTTTCTAGGCTGTTTTCTATTCTATGCAGTTCTATGCTGTTCTAACATATGGGTGTGGCATTTAAGTTCATATTGACTTGCAGTGTGTTTTATTACCTGTGTAATGTCATTAGTCACAAGACAGATCTAGTGGTTCTGAGACTCCAGGTCCATCCAGACTTGATCAGGATAAGGCCATAACTGAAGGTTAATGAAGAAATTATGGGCCGTATCCCTTATGTTTTTAATTGCTTTGTGAACTGGGGTGCTCAAATGACACAACGTTCTACTACATTAGTTTGTTATCACAGGATTCCTCTTGGGTCCTGTTGGTACCTTCCAGGTGTGTCAGGCAATGCACACAGATAGTTTGTCCCTCGATACTGCAACAGCAACCCCTGCCATCACTGAGCTGGACTAACATCCTGTGTTTATGCCTGCATGCTGTGTTGTCTGGGAATAGGTGAATAGTTGGATAAAGGGTAGTTGAGCGCCAGTGACCATGACTGGGAAAAGCAGGTGAAAAGAAATTAATTAATACAAATAAAGTTAGCGATTTATGCTAATAGCGATACAATTAACCGATTAGGTATCGGTTTGAAATTGATTCTGTCCCAGTGGTAAGGTTCATGTCAAGGTCGAATTCCTAAAACTCACTCTAGCAACTCATTTTGCTAAGCATAGACCAAACTAACCAGTCTTGGCTGAACAGGTTCTGAATGCTGCATTAAACAGTGAAAGAGATAATCCGTAGCTCAAACAATGAAAGCAGGGAATGTGAGGGAAGTTTAGGGACACATAAAGGGCCAATGAGTGACAGAGCACACCACGATAGAGATATTCCACACAGATTTTAGGTGATCCACTGAGCAAACAGAAAAGCTTCACACATGCTCTCACCAGTCGTCACTAAGCTCTCCTGAGTTTGGGCCCACATTCCTTACTGGTTTTAGCAGATAGTTACTAAGAGTGTAATCAGCAGTCTGAGAAATTCTCACTGTCAGTCTGAACTGCTTCATCTTCCTACTGCAATCCATTATGGTCAGGGACAGTTTCAGCAGAGCCTGGATCAGGGCGGTGCCTTATTTTGGTCCACAGAGACAGTGGACACTGGCTCCAGTCAGACAGCGTGGCCTCGTTTCATCTTTGCCTCAACTTGCCCTGCTTGTTTTTTATGTGAATAATGAGCTTCTGATCAGCACCAAGGAGGGAGTGCCTGCCTTGCTCACACACTTTTAGCCACTTTGTTAATAAATAATCAATCTCCATCAAAGTCAGCCTTTCTAGTATTTGCTGAAGGCAAACTGCATAGCCTGTGCATGTGAGTTACATTTCAACGTTAGCTGAGCAAACCTCTCTGGCTTCTGACCATTTTCTCACCTTGGTGATAGAAAATTAGTTCTACTTTTATTTAAACTGGGATTATCATAAATTATTACCTGCCTTATATGTAGGAATATATTAGGATAAGATTTAGAGACTCAGAGATCTGGCAACCTGCGGATAGTTCTTGCTTCTCTCTCTGCGTTAATCAATTGTACTGCAGCAATATTGTAATTGCTGAGTTATTTACATTTACATTACGTTTTTTCATAATTTATTCTCATTTTCCCAATCAGTTTTGTGAGGGTCCGCTGTACCACCCAAGCACCCAGTTGAGTTATATTAAGCTTAATTACCAGGGAACCCCTGTTTATAAGTGAATGATCTAAAGCAAATTTTCACACTGTCCTTGTTTTGTGGTAAATCAAATCCCTTGTCTATGAGAAATTGCCAAATATAACCAAAACTTTGTCACCAGCTCAAATGGCATCTGCTTGAATGTCCATACCTAGGGTTTCCCAGCAGAACATTACCAAATCAAACTCCCCCCACTGGCTTCTTTCCACAGTGCACCCTGATGCTACCACTTTTCCAAGTAAATGATAAATGGGTGTCCAACTATTCATATGATGGAATGAAAATGGGAGTCACTGGCTTTTCCATTACTCCGTCATCCAGTTCTAAATCTTGGAATTACCACTGTAGGAGATTTGACAATGGACAGGGATTAACATGGTCAGGAAACTTACTGGTCTGCGTCTACACAGCAGGATTTGATATATGTATGCATGAAACCAGCATGACCTTGTGCTACAGTAGCCCTTTTGTCACTTTGGACCAGGGTGAATAGCCCTCATTGTCCCTATGCATTGATGAGCCTTAGTCATCCAAAATGGTCTGTGAACCATAAAACAAGAGGTCTCGGTCTCAATCTCATTTGAACTCAGTTTTGTCTCAGTCTTAGTGTAAGGTGGATTCGGAAAGTGTTGTCGAGTCCATTGCACATGTCAGTTAATGTTAATTATAAACATTTTCTAGCATTTTCTACTAATTATCTACAATCCAGTTCAAGTAAATCAGTCCTTCCTCAAAATGCCTAAATAAAATGTGCACTCAAGAGTGGTTAACTGGGAAAAACAAGTTCATCTTGTTCAGTGTCCAATCAATTAACCCATTCTATGTTTGAATTGTCTGACTCGCTTAATTTATTTTTAGTTTAGTTTAAAATAGTTTTACTTTGAGACCAGAATGATATCTTATTATAATTTTTCACATTTGATTATGGAAATGGATAGAATGGATGTTTTTGTTTATACTCAGTTGGCCTAAGTAATGAAGTTTGAGAGAGGAAAGGAAAGAGAATTATCACAACCATTTGCTTTAAATTTGCTACATTGCCTTATATATAACATAATAATAATTCATAATAATTTAGACTGTATATTAAGACTGTTATATTTTACAAAGTTTTACAAAATACGTAATGAAATATAATGTTATTCCTTAATATATCATGTAAAATGGATGATAATGATTATAAAGGTAATTACAAAGTTTTTTTCTTTTTCTTTTTATTCTTATTGTAAATTGTATGCTATTGTCTCGGCCTTGGCCACTACCAGTCTCAGTCTTGATTTGGAATTGACAGTTAATCAATAACCTTAATGAAAAGGATAATAATGGATAATATCATACATATGCAATTGGACATTGTCCTAATGAACATTATGCATAGCTTACCTGTATATAATCAGAGACACAGACACTCAGTCACTCAATCAGACCTAATGAAATAACAAAGGACATGGTTACGGGCCACATCTGCCTTTTAGAACTGTATGTGTTTTTGAGCTTCACTCATGAGGAAGTTTACACACAACGTTCCACACATTTACAACATTCACAAACCATGATAAACCACAGCATTATTTTAAACCTTGGGGAAAACAACAGGTACTTTATCTGAGCAGCGTGTTTGCAACATGAGAAATCCTGTGATGCAGGACTGAGTAATGTGATCACAGTGACCTCTGTTTCTGCCATCTAACACAGCCTGCGTACACACATTTGTGCTTATCTTTATACTATCAAGTCGTATCAGTATCCCAGGCATTTAGAGCAAGCACCATGTCTGGGTGTGCAACTGCAATCCTCATCTTTCCATCCTTTCAGTGGGTCTGCTCTAGTTCATAGAGGTGTACAATGGAGCCCCCATCCATTACGGAAGAGGGATACATTGGGAGAGGTTGAAGGATGGACTCTGTCCTCATATGAGCTTTTAGTCTAACTCTCCAGTTCTGGACTAGATCATTATCTTACTCAATGATGGAACATGCCAGAACAGGAGAGGAGGCTGCTTAGGAAAGTAAAATATGTCACGTCTCAGAACAGTGAATCAATTTAAGCTTTCTTCTTGCCAAAATAAAAAATGTGTGCAGGATCCGAAAGGTAAAATTATGTTGGCACTTAATCAGCTCTAACATAAAGCTTCTTTTATCCTTCTTTATCCATCCTTACACCACATTAAATTGTTCAACTCTTGTAAAGTATATAGACATCCTGTCTAATAATGTTTTATTCTAGTCACACTCAATGCTAACAGCTTCATAATATGAATCATCCAAACACAGAATCTTCACAGACAAGCAGTGACAGTAGAATGGGTTGTACAGAACATGTTGTTGGACATGACTTGTCCATTTTAAGGGTCTGTGCAATCAGTATACAGATATCAGAAAGTTCCTGTTGTAACAGCAAAGGGGACAAACTTCATACTAGTGTAATATTGGGTGTCCACAATCATTTTGGCTACCATATTTCACAAAAGTAAGCACACGTCTTTTTTATGGGAGAACACTGAAGATATGACACTTTGATGTAAAGTAGTCAGTCTACAGCTTGTATGTGCTGTGCCACAGCTATTAATGTTGTAAATGTGCCCAATTAGCCATTTTCCCTCCCCAGTATCATGTGACTCATTAGTGAGAGTGTCTCAGGTGTGAATGGGGAGCAGGTGTGTTATATTAGGTGTTATCTTTCTCACACACTCTCATACTGATTACGGGAAGTTGAACAAGGCACCTCATGGCAAAGAACTCTCCGAGGATCGATAAAGTAGAATTGTTGCTTTACATAAAATGGCCTAGGATATAAGAAGATTGGCCATTTTCACTTAGGGGTGTTCCCCTTTTTGTTGCCAATGGTTAAGACATTAATGGTTGTTTAATGGCTGTGTGTTGTTATTTTAAGGGCACAGCAAATGTGCAATGTTATGCAAGCTGTAGACTGACTATTTCACACTGTATCAAAGTGTCATCTTCAGCGTCGTCCCATGAAAAGATATAATAAAAGAGTTACAAAATGTGAGCAGTGTACACACTTTTGTGAGATACTTTATATAGTGAATCAAATATTTGCTTGATATTTCTATACATACTAAATAACTAAAACAAGGCTCAATCTCATAATATACGTATAGGATTTTTGGCCTTACTGAGTATCTTTATTGCTTTTTTATGTTATCACTCTATTTGGACATTTTAATGTATTAATTTGTTATATTTATAATTTATTTATTATTTAAATATAATGCATAAACAATATAATATTGTAATTTCTATCATTTCTTTGTAATCCATACCTTGCAAACCCATGCATGCAACATGTACCACAAACACTAAAGGGTTTTGTTTTTTGTCTTAGCACTGTGGAAAAACTGAAATGCCACACCCATGTTCTGCATTTCCACCCCTGCTTTGCTCCTTCTGATATAAGCCAGGCTTTAGAAAAGGTGTGCAACCTGTCAGCCACTTTTCTGTATGCTGTTAAGGAGGTTGCTCATTCTTCTGTTCTCCCTTATCTAGTCTGAATTACGGTTGTGTTGAACAGTTGAAGGTTAAGGGTCTTGTACACAGTGGCAGCTTTATCTGAGCTGGGGTTTAAATCACATCCTCAATGATCCTCAGTCTGTGATGGGCATTGAAAGGTCTACTTCAGTAGTTCTAGGTCCAGGTTTCTCAACTACATTTCAAGAAGTAAATTGTCTTTTGAAATTGAGGAAGGGTTCCTGAGTTCCTGATAATGGTGGAGCTATGGAAATCCACCTAAAATGAACAGAGTCAAATTACTGTTGTAGGTTAGTGGAAGCTTGGCGGTTAAGGCTCTGAACTGCTAATTAAAAGGTTGTGAGTTTAAATCCTAGGCTTGACAAACCGCCAATTGGGTTCCTGCACAAGATCATTAGCCTTAAACTGCTCGGATACATTCTAAACAACTGAATAATGGCAATTACTAAATGTAATTCCTAGTTTTGTTGCTTACTGAAAGCACCTTTGTGTGTCAATAGGTTTCAAAAGGACACCAGCCAAAAGAAAGCTTTTGAAACCATATTGAATGTTCTGTATATAGGCATCTGTGAGTGGCAAAATTAGAGTCAGGTGAAAGAGTATTGTGACAATTCTAAAGACTTCAGAATAAGAGTTTGGACCACAATCAATTCACAATACAAAATGAAGAATTTCAAAACCATTGTTACTCGGCTGATGAACAATGATCAGTCCAAGAATGTGTGTAATTCCTTGCAAGGTCCAGGAGTCCAAGTTAAGTCCAGAGCAACTAAAGACCTAATTCTGTCTAATGTTCATGAGTCCATGAGCTCTTAACGGCACTTGGTGCACATGGTAGGGTTGCAAGGAAAAAGCATTGCTGCCCATCACATGACACATGGACAATCCAGAAGGTTATTGAAAAACATTTTATGAGATAATTGGACCAAAACAGAATGTTTTTGCTTAAAGGAGAAGCATTTTGTTTGGAGAAAGAAACATATTGGCTAACCATAGGAACCTTATCCCATCTGTGAAACATGGTGGTTGTAGTATCATGGGTTTTGTTCCATCTGGGCTAGAATGACTTGCAGCTATGTATGAAACAATGAAATTTGAAGTTCTGAAGCAAATGTAAGCATATATTTGTGTGTGTGTGTGTGTGTGTGTGTGTGTGTGTGTACCACCAATAATCTTTGTGAGCAGTATTGTTTCATGCACGAGAGAACATGAATGGTATTATGGTACTTTCTGTGTTTGCTCACCACCTGTTAACATAAATCTTTACTCTAAGACATTTTCCTGATCTTTCTCCATAACTGGTCAGCCGAGACAGTGGGATAGTGTTTCTCCCACTCACACCCAATCTCAGACTCTTGATAACAATAAATTGTTATTCCATGGTTAATTTTGATCCTTCATTCCATTCCATGAGTCTTTTCACTCATTATTTAACTGCTAGTTGCTGCTGGAGAAGAAGAGCATGAGAGAAATAAATATATGGCATGTACAGCACAAGTCTGGAATTCTATATGTAGTTGGCAGGTACATGGTGTTTAGAATTAGCCATTAATTATTCTAGTCAGGCTTGTTCACTGGTACAGTGTACACCAGAACATAAAAGTTGTGAGTTCTGGCATTTTTTACTCTTTGGTAGTTCTATACTGGAATATTTCTTGGCCTAGAAACAATTTTCTTGCTTTTTCCCTTCTCAGTACCAATTTATAAAAAAAATCAACCACTGTAGACCCTATTTTGGAAACTATATTCAGCACAGGACAGTGATGACAATTGTTTTACTAATTCTGAGCATTGAATGTCTACAGTATAACCACAACATATATTTCACTATAAATTTATATTTTAGCCAATTACCTTGGTTATGTTTTATATGTTGTATATGCAGGAGTGACATAGTGTTTGAGGTAATGGAGTATTGACCGGAATGCTGAGCGTTCACGACCCTCTGCCATAGTTGCCATTGTCTGGACATTAAGCAAAGTTACAATCAGCTGCCCACCCTTGTGTAAGACTATTCGTTATACATTTCTCTGGCTAAGAACATGCTGAAGACTGAAAATGCAATACAATGTATCCAAGACAAGATAATTATATCATAGTTTTTTGTTTAAATACTGTGGTGGCATAGTGATTAAAATACTTGACAATTTACCACAAAGTTCCAGCACTGCCAAGCTGCCAAAAATGATGTTTGGTCCCTTTTTGAGTCTTGAGTTTTAAATCCAAGGTTTCGTCCTCATCATATTTAGGGTAATTTTCCTTCCTACTGTCACCATAGGCTTGCTCAACTATTGTGTGTGCCTAGATATGTGCTTTACTCATACTGTCCATGACTTTGTTCACGTCCTGGATGCCACCTTCCAGCAAACTCCTGCTCCAGCTCAGTGCCCTGTTAAACATCATTTCATCTACCATCCCTTGTTTACCATCTGATCACCTGGGCTCAAAGCTTATGCACCAGACATCTAGGAGAGTCAAAACCACGGTTGCTCATAGCTTGCAAACAGTGGAAGAAGACCATGGCCATGGAAAGCCATCCATCACTTTCGGTTCTTTTTTTTTGCTCAGTCAACAGTTCCCTGAACACTCCCTGCATGCAAACCTCTTTCAGTCCCTGAATGATCCTGGACACCCTGGATTTTGTCACTGAGTCACACTTACAATCATAGAATGCTTTTCCGACTCAATTCCATCCATCTATGACTTCATCCTTTAAACTGCAAAGCTTCTTTTTCAGCAAAGTTTCTGAAACTTCCTTAAGACATCTTGTCAGAGCAGGGCCCCATCTCACTTCTAATGGCCAGTATGAACATTCCAACCAGGGGCTGGGTAAGTTTTTTTTACATCTTCTGCCAGAACAATATATATGATAGTGGTCATAGGGCAGAAATAAGACCTGGGTCTTTGTCCATTGCAGGGCATCACATTCATTCACACATATAAGTAATAAGTAAGTGTTTTATTGGGACTCCAAATGAAAGTCCCCATGCATTAGACACTTGACTACTAATGGGAAGTGAGCAAGTTCAAATCCCAGCTACATTTCCACTGTTTGGCTCTGGAACAAGTCATTAACCTGCTCAGATTAATTGAAAGCCAACTTGGATTTACAAAAACAGCACAGAATTAATTGCTTATGGCCGTGAAATACTAATCGGAAGGTCGTGAGTTTTAACTCCAGTTCTGCCAGTCTGCCATGGTTGCACCCATGACTATGGCTGTTAACATTTCACTGTTCGGTTCACTTACAAATCACTATGAATAAATGAATCTATGAAATCCTGTCAATGTTTGATTAACATGCATGTCCTGTAGTAAAGAGGTTTGGGCACCGTTGATTTAATTGTGATTATATCAGGAGATCACGCATTTGATAAAACACAGTGGTGTTTAAGCAGTTTTTCATGGAAGTATTTCTGCTTAAAAGACCAAAAATGACCTAAACCATTTTACATGCTCCAGCAGACCAGGCCATCCACGAGGAGTTAACCTTTTACTTTGTTTTAGTACAGAGGTAGTTGGAATAGCGAGAACGTTCAGGTAGAAAAATATTTGATGAATGTACAAAACTTTCCATCAAGACTATATAGCAGCTGTGTGCAACAAGGAAGAAAAATCCATTATGGCTGTATCTAAAATTGCTTTGACCTCATAAAACAGAACCATGTGGTATGGGAAATCACATAAGCTAAGCAGATTCTGTAATTAATTACAGCTTGTTTGATGCTCTGGGTTGGGCCAGTGAGATCTGCCAGGTCATCAGTAGGACTTCTCTGTGTGGTGTAAATGAGAATAATTACTGACGTAAGGGTGCTTCACTTCATGGACGTGTGCGGGCCAGTCATAGTAAATTACACAAACAGTGTGTAACTCTAGCTGGAAGCTCGTCTCGTTCTCCCATCTGTCCATCTGTCTGCTCAACCTTTTCTTATTCTTTCTCCTGTTCTCTCCTCTAGTCCTTCCTATTTTTAACAGATTGTCTTCTCTTGCTGTCTATTCTCTTTCACTCATTGCTCTTGTGAAGTTTGCATTCCTCACCTCCTCTTCAGACAGCACACAATAGAGGAGTCACTCCTGACCTGCAGCAAACATTCCACTGCAGAGGGTCTCTTTCACACTTGGTGTGTGTGTTCTTTTAAAACCCTAGTAGCCCTGAGCAGAATGGATCTAGTGTCCAGTTTGCTATTGTGAACCAGGGACAGAGGAGAACACTCTCACGCCCCACTGGAGGACTTCGGCATGCCTTATTCAGCAGTTAAACATGATTTAAGATACATCTATGTCACACAAACTATGCTTCTGCTAATGTATGTACAGATGATATAAAAGTAACATATTGCTGACAGGAGCGATATAAACAACATGATTTAATGTCTGTGTTCATAATGTCTGGATCCAGTGGACAATCTGTAGCAAATGACTTTGGGAAGGAGGATCATAAAATTCTGCCATTCAGCTGAAGGTCAAGGGCCTTGCTGAGGGTCCAGAACTGGCTCATCAGAACAAGCTAGGTATGCAGAACCTTAAATGTATTCTATTTACATTTTTGGCTACCGAGTGAAACATATATTTACAGGATAAGCTAGATTTTTGTAGATTGTGTATCATGGGGTTATATGAGTACATTACAGTAAGGGTGACTACAGAAAAATGGAGAGGAAGCCTTTATAGTGATTGACGTTGGTACACAATTAAATCCAAAACAAAAATTGCAACAAAAAGTCATTATGGAGGGAATGTTGGTACACATTCACTTAAGAGTTTATACTGTGGTTAGGTCTCACCAAGAGGAGGCTGGGCTTTAAAATGAAGCCTAGCCCATCTCAAGGTTTCTTCCTTCCATGCTGCTGCCACCTCTGCTCACTTGAATTTAATTGGAGGCATATAAAGGAAGAAGAAGAAAGAAATTTCAAACTATGCTTTTTTTGTTTTGTACTAAGGCTACAAGGCTAATTTTGTTAACATGAAAGAGAAATTTGCAACCCTGAGCGTTTTTGCGATATACACTGTATGACTTAGCACTATGTGCTGAATAAGGTTACTTAGCATATATGTTAAATTCATATTTAAAAGCTTTGAAAAGAGTTTTCGTTAAAGTTTAGTATTTACCTTAGAAATGATTAAGTGACTAATTCTCAATGACCTGAACGTCTGTCTTTTTTATTGTTAAACCATGACACTGAAGCTCAGTAATTTATAGATCCTTGGAATCAATATGAGTACACTGTGGTCAAAAACAATGCTCAGGTCAGATGTGGCATTTAAACGATGCTCAGTTGGTATTAAGGGGCCCAAAGTGTGCCAAGAAAATATCCCCCACATCATTAGAGATACAGCAGCCTGACCGTTGATACAAGCCACGATGGATCCATTCTCTCATGTCGCATACTTCAAATTCTGAGTCGACTATCTGGATGTCAAAGCAGAAATTGAGACTTGTCAGGCAACACTTTTGTAATTTCTTTTGTCCAAATTTTGGTGAGCCTGTATGAATTGTAGCCTCAGCTGCCTGCTCTTAGCTGACAGGATTATACATGACACAAGATAATATGAGAGTTCTGAACCTCCGTGAGTTATAGATTAAGTAACATATCTTTGAAATCAGTTCTGTAACAAACTGCTAGTGAACGAATCTAACAGTATAAGATCTAAGAATGAGCATGATGTTTTACTCTAGTCAGATCTCTGGTAGCCAGAGTCAGAATTGTAGCTCTGGTAGGTTAGGTCAGATCAGCAAACCCTTATAGTAATCAATCTGGCAACACTTTACTATAAGGGCACATGAAATAGCATTACTTCGTGCAGTATTTCACAAGTAAACAAAGATTTATTCATATACTGTAGGTAACAAGTGATCACGAATATACACAATGTGAGCTTGTCTCATGCAATATATTAATTCAAGTAGTAATTAAGGTAGACCTTGAACGTTAAGCATTAGTAAAGCATTACTTCCTCATGATTTCATGATGTTTGTCAACCTAAGGGAAAAGTAGTACCATTAACTCTACTAGAAGAGAAAGCATGGATGAATTGAGTTTTCAGGTCCACAATCTAAAATGTGGATGAATTCCTTTCCTTTCCTGAAGTGACAGTTGGCAGTTGTGTGCAAGTATGAGGAAAATTAAGTCTCTCTGGTTAGCAGGTTCAGCTTCTGATGACCTTACATGAGCTACGGTTTGAGAAGAAGCAGTGGCTTCATATTTCTTGGAGGTCGGCCATTACCCAACTAGACAGCAAGAAGGGAAAACTCTAATAGTATATGGTAATGATATATCCCCCCGGATGGTCTAAATCCAAACAATTTCCAAAAAGGTCAGTATAGGGTCCAAAATCACAGGACATGTCACGTGGTGCAATGATTGATTGAGGTTTTTTTATCTGTGATGGTCTTGGGATGATCACTATGTGGCTTGTTGTCCACAGTCCACAGGTGGAATTCGGCTATAAGGCATGCAACAGTGCTGTGTGAAATTGGTGATCTTTCTGGGTGTCGGTTGTTCAAGTCTGTAGCTAGGATGTGGCAGCTGCGTTTCCCAGACACCAGAATCATTAATTCCATCTTCAGTTACCCGTGACAAATAACAAACGTTTTGAACTTCTGTGTTGCTAACTTTTGAACCATTGATTTCTGAGACAATTCTAAGACAATTCATATTTAATATGCTACATGACCACCTTCCCATTGGAAAAAACTTGCCCTTGATCCAGTATGGAGCCTTATCAGATGGAGGCCAAGTTCCGAACATAGCCTAAAAGTTAGGCCCCCTCACCCATTACTTGCTGGGGTATTCAGATATGTCATTTTCCATGTCCTATGACTTTTGACTCACCCTGTAGGTTAATGAGTGATAGCCTGCAGGAGCTAACATGATCCTCTTCCTGCTGCAGGCGTTGACTGCATTGCAGTTACATGTCTCCAATGGAAGGTCAAGGGTCATATTTAGTTGACCTTAGCAAGCTGGGCTTCAGACACAGAATTTTCTCTCATTTTGTTGTAATCAGCACGAAGTGGTATATTTTTCCTATTTAAGCTGCCCAATTCTTTTGGCCATCTTTCTGTCTCCAAATATCAATCAAATAGAGCAGCTTTGGGCTACAGTTGTAACCAGAAAATCAACATTTGATTACGAAGTAGTAATAACCCATATAGTATTAACATGAAAGAGCTCAACATCAAATAGCTCATCAATGTATGTATTATTATAATTATGTAATTGCTTAATATACATTTTATGGTCAGTCAGATAAACTTCAAAAAATCACTGTATGCAAAAATACTGTGTTGCTGTTAGACCTGCAGGGTAGATGCTCCATACAGTCCTGACACAGACATACATAACAGAACAGACAGACAGACAATGTATGTCACTGTGCAATCATGAGTGTGTTTATTTTCTTCTACTTATTTTACAGCCCAGCATTATGACTTTGCAGCTGTGATGACAGTACACACACCCGACAAGTCCTGACTTGGTTCTGCCGACCCCATCAGATGTATCACCGTATGGTACTTTCTGCATTTACAAATAATCAGGCTAATGAAACAATGAAAAGATTCAGAAAGACTAAATCTGCAAGGCAAAAAGAAGAGAGGACTAAGTGCTGAAATGTACAGTTCTCATAGACATAGCCTTTACAATCATCAGCAGAATTAAAGACCAATAGAAGAACAATAGCCTGAAGCTTATCTAATGCAGATCTTGTGTCTCTGAAAGATGTGTTAAAAAGCCACTGTTGGCAGAATGTGGAAAGTTTGATTCAGCAGAGTTGAATGAATCATGACTTGAGTTGCATGGTGATGGTCCAGAGAGGTGAAGAAATACAACAGTAAACGGATTTCTACTATCATTAAGCATGGAGGTAGAGATGTCATGATGTGGAAAACCTATTTAGCTGCTGAAACTGCTGAGCTGCCTCGCTGTGAAAAGTCAATTCATGCTTTAGCGTACAATATTGTTTTCATAAAGGCTTGCTTCCTACAACTGAAAAAGTTTCTAATGGACAGAAATAATGTTATTTTTCAAAAAGACACGCTCTTGTTGACACTTCAAAAATCTCCAAGTGCTTTGAGAACATGTAGAGGATGGTTTGTTTCCTGGTCCGATTTGAAATCTATAGAGAATATTTGGTCTCACGTTAAACATAAACAAACTCATCAATTGTTTGAACCCTTTCGTGAAACAATTACAGTACTTTCTGTCAAAAGCTGTTACACACGACTTTGACAAAACAACAATGAAAGGAAATCAAATGGATTGGCTATTCCTGACTAGGTTACTTCATCTATTTGTCTAGATTTGTATCTATGCGTTCAGTTCTTCATATATTTCTGAACTATTGCTTTTGGGACCATTAACCAGTTGGAACCATACTAGGACTAGGACTAGTGCCTATCGCCAGAGAACTCAGGGCCTAGAATAAGTGTGCACTGTTCGGGATAGTGTCCTTGCCGCAGCACCAGGGCATAATCCTGACTGACTTTGTCTCCCACGTGCGCTGACAATCATGTCTACACATAACACCCAACCGGAGCCAGAGGCGTTGTCAGGACTCTGCGGTAGTGGATTAACCTTTGTGACAGGTGGTCACCCACATGCCCAAAGAGTTTTAGAAGGAAAAACTACTAAATGCAAAGTCAAAAAATGATGAACTAGCATAGACTTTATTTGTCAAATGATAGTTATTAAATAGATAAAGTGCTTCACATTAAACCTGAACTTGAACCTGAGCTCCTGCTTCAGCAGGTTACGTATTGGTTATGTAAAGTGTCTGTATTTACTAATATACTAGTATAACACTGAATAGTCTTGTAACGTCCTAACAGTACAAGTACTTTGTTGGTTTAATTGATATCGCGTTAGCATACTAGTTCACAGTGTCACAGTAACAGTGTAATGTCCAGACCAATAAATGTAGTTTATATTACTTGCATTTAAGTCTCATTCAAAACCCATGGCTATGATCAAATCTAAGTAGTAGGTTACACTAAACATATCAGTTTGAAAAAAGATGTGTTATCAAAAAAGACAATTTCAGTTTTCTAGTTCAATTACATTTGAACGGAGCAAAAGTAAGGGCCTTGGTCAAGGACCAAAGAAACATGGAACAGGATTTGAACCCACATGCTTATGATGAGTATTCAAGAGCCTTAACCATTTTCACGAGGTCACCTGTGGTCTCTGTCACATGACCACAGAGGAGCACCAGAAACTTCACAGCTTTTGGACTCTTGGTGCCAGAAATGACTTCAGACTCTATGTTACTTAGCAAGGGAGTTGGTAACCTGGACACAGCTTGGAAAGTAACTCTGCAGCTTTTAAGTGGTTACCTCAATAGCACACCGGTTTACAGTGTTAAGCTTGTCCCAATTCACATCCCACCTCTGATGAAGTGAAGTTGTATGCCAGTCAGATTGTGGATCAAGTACAAGGCGTTCCATTGCTTACAGGCTTAGCCTGTTCTACCGGGCAAGCGTTTCCTGTTCCTTTTTGTATCCACTGAAACTACACGTGGGTCGATGCAGGATGAGACCATTTACAAAACTTGACTGACAGACCTCACTTTGCCAAACAGCGCAAGCCCTCACCAGGATCCCCCAACCTGTGTGGTCACCTGCACATGGAATGTAAATCAGATGCATAACCCCAGCTCAAGAGACCACTGATTCCTGATGCTGAGGTTTTTATCCCACCTCGGGCAAGGTGAGTTCTTGCATCTGAGTTATGTTTTATGTATATGTCATGTCATATTTGTTTGTATACCAAATCCCCAGGAGCTGAAGTTTTGAACTTCAGAGTTCTTATAGGAGGCTGGTATGTGATAGTACAAACAGAACAGGTGTGTTCCCTTGTGCTGCTAAAGTTGAGACTAAGACAGATGGGTCAGTGTTGTAGGATCAGGACTGTCCTGGCCAGCTGTACCACAGGGTGAAAAAGAAATATATTTGCAGTCATCACAAATTACAGTTAACTCAAGTTTACTCCCCGTCTCACTTACTGGATGTAAACCAATTTAAAAAAAATCTATATCAATATGCATCATTAATGATTAGGCAGCAGGGGGCGGTACAGGCCCACTTGAGGTCTTTGAGTCTTTAACCACTCTGTTTGGGGAAGGAGGGTGCAAACTTTGACAGTGGCCTTCTGTGTTGAGCAAAAAAAAAAAGAAAAATGCTGAAAAGTTTCAGGGGCGTAAATGAACTGCTCCAGACAGATAAAGGGACCTGTCACTCTGTGCTGAGAACTCAGGTCTACTTAATTAATCTCAATTTCACACGGGACAGCACGTAACAATGTGTTTGTGTACCTCTCGCTCAAGGATCAGTGCTTTGTGTTCTTGAAGAGTTTTTGTTTAAGAGAATGATTTATGGCCTCCGGGTTTAAGGGATTTTTTATTCTGTCCAACATATCACATTACTCAGGGATATATCACTTTTCATTATTATCCAGGTAATATAATCGTTGGTCTTGCATTAATTAATATACATTTATTAGCAATTTTATTCCTGAGTGACAAGTGTGCCTGTCTGTGCAGCTAAGTAGAAGAGCTTTAATAGTGTATCTGCTGCAGAGAGTATGGTGCATCCATAAACATTATTTAATGCTGCCATGTAATTTCCATAAGTGGAAAGTATAACAAGTATTATTAATAATTATTATGGCATGCTTTGAGGGCATGCCAGACTATTATAAATGTTTGTTTTGTTTATTTAACATTGCTTTCAGCATCGCTTGTTATTTTAACGACAGGCACAAGATTACAACAATGACACAAACCAGTCATACATTTCTGCAGCTTCTTTTGTAGATAAGAATATTTTGATCCCCCCCCCCCCCAAGTCCAATTGTCCAATTGTCCAATTGTCTTCTGCTTCCAAAACTCCACTTGAAAAGAGCTGAAGCATTGTAATCCACACAAAAACACAAATTCTTATTGCGTGAACAAAATAAAGTGACAAATCACTTTTATAGTGGCATTATTACATGATATGTATCTTACATTTTTTAAATATAAAGGCATTCATTTTCTCCCCTCCAATAGCTCCAAGCCATAGTATGGGGCCAAGTTCCCACTTTGGGAAAAAGAGAATTAACCTAATGATTGTCTTTGGACTGTGGGAGAAAACTGGACTCAAGTAGTACATGCACACTTCACACATTCTGAATCAACCGTGGAACACTTTAGCTGTGAGGTGACGCACTGACCGCTGTGCCGCAGTGCTGTCCCTAGTCTAATTATGTAGGCATACCATGGCAGTGCCTTATGACCTGGTTGGATATTGTGGCAAATTGGCTATGTCTGAGGTAGGGGATGTTGGATTATCCCCAGTTCTCAGGGGTGCCCCCTATCCAGCCCTGCAACACCTGCACACATACGCCTGCACCTGTACAGACATGAGTTGACCTAATTTACATTTACATTTATGCCATTTAGCAGACTTACCATACAATTAAGAATTACAATTACAATTATACAATTAAGGCAGGCTTACAAATCCAAGCAATTGTGGGTTAAGGGCCTTGTTTAGGGACCCAAATGTGGCAGAGGTGGGATTTGAACCCTGGACCTTCTGGTCCATAGTCCATTACCTTAACCAGAAAGCTGGAGTGCCTGTAGGAAACCCACTTAGACACAAGGGGAACACACAAACTTCATACAGTCAGAGATAGGGCTTGAAAATATATTGTGAGGCGATGGCTCTAACCAATACACTGTGTCAGGGATAATTAAGAGAGACCCCTTTATTGTTTGTTACATCGAAAACGAGTCATACATACTCGGTTCCGGCCAGTTTAGTTTAATCAATGTAATCAGTTAACCTAATGCATGAGGGAGAACATGCAAACTCCACAGATGCAGCATCCGAGGTGGGATCAAACAGGGGGTGCTAGAGCTGTGAGGCATCCAAGCTAACGTCTGCACCTCAAGGGAGACCATTACAGCATGTAGAAGCATAATATAAATAGAGGAACTTGTGTAGCTATTAAGGGGCTCTTCATTCATAACTACCATCCAGTAATCTGAAGGACTTGGAAATATCTTCTGCATCTAGGATTATCAGGATTAGTCTTAGATTAGGGGATTGGTTTGGATTAGATGCAGTTCTGTTTAGAGTGTATGATGATTGTGCAATGCTCAAACATGAACTTTGGCAGTTGGCACCGGTACAGGACCGCGCAGAAAATGCACCGGTACGTGAGGCTCGGGTTTTATTCACTAAATGCCGGCCATGTGACTGGTTCTCGCGCTCCCGTGAGCCCCGCGCGCCCTGATCCGCTTTACTGACCCAGCTCGGAGCGCGTGCGTGCGTTCGGAGCGGACAGACAGCAGCGCGCGCGGCTTGGACGGTAATAATGGCGAGCGCAAGACAGAGAGTGGTCCTGATCACCGGCTGTTCTTCCGGTATTGGCCTGAGAATTGCCGTCCTATTGGCTAAAGACGAGCTGCAGCGTTATCATGGTAAAACCTCGCTTCCTTTCTCATCACTGTCTCTCTGTGAATCTGATCGTCACCTGCCTTCGGAATCGTACTAAGAAAACTCTGTGATCTTTAAGGGTTGACAAATCTTTAAACCGCCACTGTTTCACTACAGTTCATGTTTAACTGTAATAACTGATGAAGTTGTACAAGTGCACGTGCTGATGGTGCAGATTTTTGAAAAGTGTACTTACTATGTGCAGTCCTGTAGACCTAGTCTGCTCAAGTCCCGATTTAGTCTAATCGGGGCAGTGGTTAACGGCATTGGACTAAACTGTTAAACTGTTGACTGATCAAATCTACCAAAGCTATGCCTCAAGGCCCTGAATCTTCAGATGATTGGATAGCACCTCATGACATGACATTGTATCAGCATAGGTCGCTCTGGACAAGGGACTTAATGTAAACAGGTTTGTTTGTGACCAGATGTATCAATAAGCACACTAATTATTAGTTTAAAGTCTATTTAAATTCAATTACTAATACAAATAGTTTCATATATACCTGAATTTCTATAACTGAATTTTACTTAAGTAGAAGAATAAAAGTACATGCCACTAAATGTACTTACAGTTAGAAAAGTAAAAGTATTTAGGCTTTTGAAACAGGATGTCTTTTATTGAGGGGAAGAGGTTCACATCCATAACACTGTGGGTACAAGTATATGAATCATCTGCAAAAATCGTACAAATGACGTCTCCATCTTTAGCTAACCAGAATAAAGAACATGTTCAGACACGAGGAATAAAAATACCAACAAAAATGCTAAATGCAGCTAAATCACTTATAGCCAGACATGCCAGTATTTAACCCAAACCAAAGTTACCATCGACTCTGAAAGTGTCACTGCATTTTCGTCCAACAAACTGCGGCTTCACCATTTTTAGACCAGTTCTTTTAAACGCTCCACTATATATATATAATACTTTTTAAATATACTTCTCGCAAAAAAATTAGGGGATACTTCAAAGTAAAAATCCCGTAATAAAATATCCCCTAATTTTGAGTGAGTAGTGTATTTAAAAAACTTTTAGAAATATTATATAGTTCTTTTTAAATATAGCTTTTATGCATCCATCATCCATTATCTTCCGCTTAATGCACACGGGGTCGCGGGCCAGCCGGTGCCCACCTGAAAACTCTGGGCCCAAGGGCAGGGAAAACCCTGGACGGGGCGCCAATCTGTCGTAGGGCACACACACACAATCACACACTAAGGGACATTTTTGAGACAGCAATTACACATATGTCTGTGGACTGTGGGTGGAAACCGAAGAACCTGGAGTAAACCCACACAGACATGGGGAGGACATGCAGACTCCACACAGAAAGGGCCCAGGCCGCTCCACCCTGGGATTGAACCTGGATTTGGTGCTACCCACCAAGCCACCATGCTACCCTATAGCTTTTATATTCATTACAAAAATAGAATGCAAGTCTGATTAATAATAAAAAACAGTGTAAAATGTATACAGTTATATGTTGGGAGTAGAATGCCTCATGCTGAACATTACAAGGTGTTAGAAAGACTTTATGCGTTTTGGAGTGTCACAAATGCTTAGGTCTACTTGATGCGTCCATTGTTATTTCTCTAAAATTGTATCTTTATAATCTTTAATATATTTGTCTGTAGGGGCGTACCTGCTCTGTAAGAGCTCCTTCAAAATTGTGATGCATGCTGGGGCAGGCACAATGATTGGGGCTTAATTAGGTGCCTGACTAGAATTGCATAAATGAAAAAGAAATATACCCTAAATGAATCGATGAAATAGATAAATACATAGATTAATAAAGACTTAAGTTATGAGCTTGTTTTTAAAATGTAGTGAGCAAAAAAGGACAGATTTTTCTTTTGAAATCTAGTATCAGTAAAAGAAGTTGCAAAAGGAATCAAGTACTTCAAAATGTACTGAAATACACTAACAAAGTACTTGTACTTCTTGCCATTTCTGTTTGTAACTGTCAATGTACTGATCCTATACTGAGATTTAGGGAAAATATTTGGCCCTGAAACTCTGGTTCAGTGTAGTGTTGACTGTAACTGTGGGACCCATATCAACCATAAAAATGGCAGATTGTTACTCTTTAAAAATTATCCTAGATATCTCAAAGCAGCACAGTAACAGTGTTATGTTTGGTATGTTCTTCTCATGTCTACAGGCATTTCTTTGGTTACTCAAATTGACTGTGTGATTGAGTAAGTGTGTGATGGACGGGCATTTTGTCCAGTGTGATAAATACCTAATAGTGCTATATTTTAGTAGGGTTTTCAGGGGGTAATTGTTTTTCTATAACTATTATAAATCATACTGTATTTTATAGAAGATAATCCCTTTATGTCTTACAGTCTGAAATCAAAACCCATTAAAATCTATATATTAAAATCTATATATACAGATTTAACTCAGGGCTTAAACGCACTTTAGAACTGTTTATGAAACTGCAGAAAACTGTAAAGCTAACACACTCTGCTCCTGTCTGCTACCTTTGTGTGACTATCAAGGTGTGTTAGATATACAAATGAGTGATGAGCGCCCCCTAGCTCCATATATTAAGGTTGGCTGGTTATTTATCAGCGTGATTCCTAACCATAGAAAACAGTTAGAGAACAGAAACATATATATATATATATATATATTACTGACAAATTACTGTCAAAAAGTCATAGTTGGACTGTGAACTTTATGATCAAACTGTCAAACCTGATCTATCTGAGTGCCCAGTTGGCGCAGTGGTCCATTGTACTAGCCCACAACGTAAAATACCAACGTTTACTGTTTGGTTTGCTGTCTTTCTCATATTGTATTATGTTTTGCCATTGATGCTTTGTGCTTGTTTTACATTATCAGTATAAAAGCAATAAAAACATATTACCAAAAAATACCAAGGATTAAGAGTACCATTTATATACAGTACTTATTGTAAAGCATAGGGAAACAGAATGTCTGTTGACTTGGTAAAATCTGTATAAATAAAAGCTTTTGCTTTGATGTTGTTTATTTCCTAATGCTTGGCTTAAGGGACACCACATATGTGGTTGAATTTTTTACCTAAATCAGTTTTTGTAGGAGTTAAGCTCATGGTGAGTTGAAATCTGCGCTGTTGTTTTACTGATAAAAGGTTCACAGAATAGCTCAGAAGAGCTCTTCTTCAAATGCACTTGCTGTCATGCTCATTCAAACATCTCCTCTTCGTGCACAGGTTTCGCCTCAGATAAGGTGAAATCTTCCCACTATGTAGGTTTGTTGGTTATTAGCATGTGAAAGGTTGGTTTCTAGGGTACGAGGATGTCGCTTGCCAGGAAGAGTTCATAAAGACATTGCCAGTTCTTTAACAAGCCACTTCTCCAGCACAAAGCATTCTTTATGGCCGCCAATGGTCGATTTTAGTGCCGTGTCTAATGCGCCAGGGTATGTGTTAGGGAGAAGGACAAAGTTGGAGACCTGGACAAGAGATGTTGCATTGTGAAGACTTTATCTGAATGGTTAGCTTACACAGAACTAAATCCTCAGTACTGAATTAACTCCTACATGCTTGAGCTACAGAACATGCCAGTGTTTTTCAAATGGAGTCCACCACATCTAAAAAGTATGAATTACTGTAACTAACAATAGTTTAGACAGATTTCTGGGGACGTAAAATTTATTTTATCAATTTGTATAGTTATAAACAATAAGATTTAGTTTGCTTAATATAACACAGTAGTTTCTACAGGATGTCGTGGTTAGCACTGCTGCCGCACAGCTCCATGATCCCCAGCTTGGTTTCGTCCTTGGGCTCCAACTGTGTGGAATTTGCATGTTCTCCCCTTGTCTGCAGGGGCTTTCTCTGGTATTTCATTTCCCACCCAAATTGTGTGTGCTAGGTGGTCTGGTGTTTCCAAAAGTACCCCTTAGTGTGTATATGAGTGTGTGAGAGTGTGTGCCCTAGGATGGATTGGCACCCTGTCTAATGTTGTTTCTGCCCTGCACTCTGTTTCACTGGCTAGGCACCGGCTCTCCTGTGACACTGACTAAGATAAATGGATAAGGTTTCTATAGGACTACGTGTTGTTGTTGATTAAATAATGTAATTTAACGAATCATAGTCAATTACACATTGTATATACAGTATTCATATACAAAACTCTGTAAAACAAACAAAAATGCACTTAATGAATGTCAGGGGATCATCCTCTGGAGCAGCACAGAGACCAAGACCCAGCCCTGTAATTGATGGACTAACATAATGCCAAGTGCACCTTTATGTGTATTCCCTGAATTATCGTGGATAGATGCTAGAGAAAAAAATAAATACATTTATTTTTGGAATTTGAACTAACCGGGAATTGTGTACTTACTTTTCTTAAAAGTTTTGCATCACTTTAATTATGGCTCAGAAGTAAGAGTCAGTAGCTGAAACATCAGGTTCTGGAATCGTTTGTTTGAACCCCAGACTGGGCTTATTATGAATAGTTAACTTTTGATGACTAATTCAGCTTCTGACCAAATTCCTTCTTTAATCTTAAACAGATATTGTATAATTGTATTCTGAACTTACCAAAGGATATTGTCATTTCCATAAAGTCTCCTGAGCCTTGAAAGAGCAATCACTGAGCACCAAAATATTCCTATATCTGCCTTACAGACATCTACCATAGGTCAAAAATGCGAATGAACAAGGCTAGTGGCAAGGCAACACTCGTCAAATCTTATACAGAAGAAACACTGGACTTGAAATTTGATATTTCTGAGAATACTACAACAAAGAAAAGCTTGTGCTTAAAGAGCAGAAAAGCTGAGGTGACTGAACATGATGTTTGTACTGGTTGTAATTAGGATTGGCATTTTATGCCAGCTGAAGGAAATATATAAATGGAATTCCCAGAGTGCTCTATTTAGTAGTGCTTAAGCCGCTTTCATACTAATTTCCCAATAACAGCTAAAACAATGGCAGGGTTGTTCACTCATAACCCCCTGCTTGTGCTTTTCCCTTTGACTGCAATGTGTGTGTTTAAGGTACTCTTAGTTTAGCAATTCTTTCACAGTGATATCAAGGTTCATAATAATTCAGCAGCCAATACAGGAATACTATGGTTTAGTGTTGCTATGTGTTGTGTATTGAAAAAGAACTTCAGAGTCTTACACCCGTGGATGACAAACAAACAAAAATAGAATACAGTAAGACGCTATAAATCCAAGGAAAGCAGCTTAACTTCTTAAGAGTTACGTAATCCAGTCTGCATTAAACATGGCAGATGTAGTTCAACAGATAAGGTGTGCACTAGTGACCACAAGGTTCCAAAGAACCATTACAGAAAAATCCATGGACCTCCAGAGAGCCAGTGTTAGAAATTGACTGTTGTGTCAATTTGACATTATTCCGACCCCTTTGGGTTTACATATATTATACCCCATGTGACACATTTCCCATTCATGTATTATTTGGATGTCGCTTTTTGTTTTGTTATCAATGCTCTCTGTATTGATTGGTTTTACTTAGCACTCCACCTGAATTTTTCATTCTGTTGTATCTTGTGTGGTAATGAAGGAATTCTAAGAATAGCTTATTGTTTATTATCACATTCCTTTCTCATTCAGTTTCTCATTCTCAATATCTCATGTCCTTCATCCTGGTGTCATATTACTAAACGGATTGGTAAATCAATAGTTTGAACATGTTATTATGTTTTAGATTGATGCAGATAGACAGTGTCAGTAGTTCTAGCTGGCATTTCATGACTACTAACAGACAGTGGGTTTAAACCTGTTTGTCTGATTGTCCTTAACTAAACCTGACATAAGACTATAGGCTTAGTTACAAGAATTGAGAGAAGCACCTTCATGAGCACTGGAGAAGCTTACCATCAAAGTTTCCCTATGATGTCAACATTGTTTTCAGAGCAACACTTGAGACCTGATGTAGCCTTGGCTAACTTGCTATTTTGCTGAAGCCTGTAATGTTACTCTTCCTTACATATGAATGTCAAAGGTGTATATAATTCGCAATGATTCTGCTATTCTGGGCAGTCTATGTCTATGGCGCTCTCTAAGGCTTCCTGTTCATCGCCAGGACTTCTGGGTTACATATAACCAGGTGGGGCTGATATCCCTAAAGTTTTCCGGAATGGAGCATTACTAACTTTGCCTGTGGCATCCAGACATGTTATGATGATAGTCGTATCATTAGCTTTTTTAAATCTCTGTGAACCTACACACACAATAAATGTACAAATAAAAGATTGTTAAAGTACTGTATCTTAAAGCGGAGACTAGAAAATGACAGATTACCTAACATCTACTAAAAACATGCTGAGTAAATGGTGCGATACATCAGAGCAATTAAACAGGCTCTCAAACATCCTGGAAGCTCCCCTTTGGAGAACACATTGGAAGGTGCATGCTGGGACTTGGTTTAGACCCAAGGTTATGCTATGAATATTGTACCTACTTTCCTTCATGGAGAAAGGCTGCTTGTATGTTCAATGTGACAGTTGTCTTTGGTAACAATGGAGAACTATTGAGAGTCATGCTAAGAAAATTATTGCAATTAAGTTCACTTATAACATTAGCTGGTCCATTAGCAAATGCTATTTATTCGCCTTTTTTTGTCCACCTTATTGTCAACTCTTGCAATCCCAGTTCCAATGATGTTGGGACATTGTGTCAAACTTAAATATAAACAGAATACAATGATTTGCAAATTCTTTTCATCCCATATTCAATTGACTGCAATACAAAGACAAGATATTTAATGTACAGATAAACATTATTGTTTTTTGCAAATATACACTAATTTTTAAATGATGCCTGCCACACGTTTCAAAGAAGTTGGGTCAGGGGCATGTTTACCACTGTGTTACATCCCCTTTCCTTTTAACAACACTCAATAAGTTGTTAAAATAATTGTTGAAGCTTTGTAGGTGGAATTCTTTCCCATTTTTGCTTGATCTACAACTTCAGTTGCTTAACAGTCTGGGGCCTCCGTTGTCGTATTTTGCACTTCATAATGTGCTACACATTTTCAATGGGAGACGGGTCTGGACTGCAGGTAGGACCTGCACGCTGCCACACTATTGTAACATGAGCAGAAGGTGGTTTGGAATTGTCTTGCTGAAATAAACAGGGATGTCCCTGAAAAAGATGTTGCTTGGATGGCAGGATATGTTGCTCCAAAACCTGTAACATTCAGCATTAAAGGTGCCTTCACAGTCAATGTGCTGAAACTTATATCTGTATTATAAATATGCAAAATCTTGCCTATCAGACCTACTAAATTAATGTAAATAATAAGTACAACCCCAAATCAGAAAATTTTGGCACAACAGGGAAAATGTTGAGAAACACTGGTTTTAAACATTTTAATAATTTTCTGGGTATTTATTGGCAACTTGATAGCCTCTGCCCACCTTTGCTCCACAATGGCTCAGCTTTTTGTGGATACTGGTTTTGTAACAATTCATGATTTTCTTCACATCTTTACATCACCAGTATGAAAACATCAATATTTAGGTGTTTTTTACCTCATCACTAGCCCATTATTTTTTAAATTTCTTTATTCCCATGTCCCAATTTGTTCTGATTTTTGGTTTTAAATAAACAAAGTAATCACTGTAGGCATACAATATAACATTGCACAACTCAAAAGTACAGTATGTCCTGCTAGATACAATCCAGTTTAGGTTGGGTTAATGTTTAAAGGTGCAAAGTGCAGAGTAGAACCAGTACACTGTTCCCGCTGTTTTTCTTCCAGCTGTAACGGAAGAACTGAAGGACCAAATATCTTCACCCAGTATATCCTAAGAAATATACTTTTTAACAATCAAATAACAATGTGACTTCAGTAATATTAATTAATGACCATAATATGAGTGTATTTTTATTGTATTTCAAATGCCACTTTTTATGCATTTTAATGGAATGTGTTTCTGAATACATTTGTGAGAGTGGATTTGGTTTTCAGTCATCAATAGTTTTTTCAATGTATGCAGACTAGACAGTCTACAAGAAGCAATGGGAATACAGATACAGAGTTTTATTTGGCTGGTTAACAAGTAGTCTACATTCTAGCTGAAACCAGTTTTTCCAGGATTTATCCCACTTTTTAGTAACTCCAGCACCTACCCCCAGAGAACACATGGTTCCGGCAGAAGTATGACTTGGATTGGATGTTCCAGGGGTGGTAGTGACTGCAGACAATAGTGTCTCCACATGGTACCTCATAGCCACCCAATTACTTAAGAGGAACAAGTCCTAGCACGTGCATACATTTACAACATAAAATAGACACTTAATAATGTATTAGGAAACAACTTACTGAGTGTGAAAATATAATATAAATTTTGAAAGAAATAAAGTAGGATTGATAAATCAAGTCAACTGGGAAGAGGAATAAGAGTCATCCATACCTAAGAGTTGATAGAAAGCTGTTCATGTTATCACTGTGCTTAATTGCAGCAGCTTCCTGAGCTTGATTCTTAATATCACATCATGGTTACTGAGGACAAACGTTATTATGAACCATCTGAGCAATTCCTTATACATCATCCATGACAGAAAGAGTAGTAATTTTAGCATAGTACTGGGACCAGGCTTATTTTCCTCCTTGAGTTATCCAAAAGCAAGCTTATATTGTTATATTTTTATGTTCTTTGTATTTGTATATATTTAGTTTACTGTTTTTAATTTTTCTTGTTGAGGAGCAAAGAAAGAATTTCATTACACACAGAAACCTCCTTACTGTGCAAATGATAATACATTTATTAAATATTGACTCTTCTAGAATGTGATGTACTGACTTGATAGATCTCCATTCATTTTAGGCCTTTGAAAACAGAATTTTAAAAAATTGTTTACGTTATGTTTACTGAATTCTGAAAAAGTCACTGTCCGATGAGTAGTTTATCGTGTTAAATCTGCGGTATACTAATCATGACTAATTACATTGGACTTGCTCATTTTTTTAACCTAACTAATATTCTAAAGCACTCAACACCCTTTTTAATAAATCGACTACAATATTTGTCATGATGTATTTTCTTGCTTGCTACATCACAGCAGTTCTTTGTTAGAGGGCTGACGAGTCAAAATCATCAAATCCAATTTACCAAATTACCAGAACAATACCTTTTAAATTAAAATATTCATTTAATTAGGTATTTTTACTGTATAAGAAATATCATTTGCAAGCTGTTATCTTATGTTCCATGTGACAGCGGGCTATGTCTGGTCAAATCTAAAGCCACATGGTTAAAATAAAAGTGAATAATTAAGTGCCAGAACGAAAATTACCACCCTCACCAATTCTGTTCCCTGTTCGGGTTTAGCTTCTGTATTCCATTAATAACATCAGTATGTCTATGCCAAAATAATATTTTCAAGATTTTCTCTGTGTCTGTGTCTCTCAAATCTCAAAGTTATAGCCACTATGCGAGACCTGAAGAAAAAAGATAAGCTTGTGGAGGCAGCAGGAGAAAGCTTTGGAAAGACCCTGACTGTGCAGACTCTGGACGTGTGCAGCGATGACTCAGTCAGACAGTGCATCAGTGGGGTCAAAGACCGGCACATTGACATCCTCAGTGAGTCCTGCGTGCACACACTAGTGTATCACACTAAATGTATGCTCTTTGACCTAATAAGATATTAGACATATAGTGCATAAATGGACTGCTTGGACCAGCATGGTTTGGTTTTGGTTGAAAAACATTTTTTTAATCTGGGAAATCTTTACAGATAAGGTAAATGCCATCATGTTTAGAGACCCCACTGATATAACTTTAGAATAGAAAACAAGGTATGAATTGGTTTCAGTGCCAAAATTACAGGACTGAAACTTTGTCCACCAAGAAAACCTGTTATCATGTTATTGTTTAAAATGGTGGTATCCATGTTGAAACACTAGCATTTTACTTTTAATACATTTTCACTTTATAAATATTAACTCTTTTTAGAAAATATAATCAATATTAGAATAATATTGTGGTTATTATGGTCAATCTAGATGGAATAACTGGTCTTTTTTATAGTTGTATCCTGGTATATTTGTCACGAACAGTTGAATGAGCGTACTGGAGACGAGGATGCAGAACAACGGGAGTTTTATTGAGAGACCAGTGAGGTGGCAGGGTGTG
>JAUZST010027441.1:27500-57597 GCA_034779995.1 Parotocinclus haroldoi | reverse complement strand
ATAATTGATTTGCATCTACACCCAGCTTCTGGGCGTTTTTTTTTTTTAGAAAATCTGACTGGCTTTAGAGTGGAAACTGTAAATATTTGAGTGAATGCTTCCATCTAGTGGATATAAAATATATCACATAGGCAATTGAATAACGGAATTAGACTAGTTGTGTAAGATCTTTCTTTGTCCAACAAATAGCAATAAGTGTCCTTATTCTCATTAGGAGACATTTTGACCGAAAACGTCTGGTGAGAATATACTAGTAATTGGAATTCTATAAAATATAATTGTATGACAATAAAACAGCTCATTTTGTGTGTTACTGTTGTAAATCCATCCTTCTATTCCGTATTTTAAAATCTAAATCTTCTCCTTTAAACGATATGAGTATGAAATGTACGTTATAATCAATAATCAATAACCCCTGATTAAGGGATATTTAGGGTTAAAATATTTTGCGCCCTCAGTAATGCTCTTCATGTCCACTAGATTTGACGCTCATTTTTTTCCTGAAAATCTTAGTCAGCTCAAAATCAGGAAAAGCTCAGGCCATCTGGTGGACAAAACCTGTATTACATCGGCTAGGAAATAACGGTTCGTGTTGTATAATGTATTGCTTTTTTTTAACAAATATCTTCTTGCATTGTATTTAGGAGTAAAACAGTAAACAAACTGACAAGTTAAATGGCCGGTATTAGATCTATATGAATCAGACCTAAGATCTGATACACATTTAAGATATGTTTATGTTGTGTAAGAGTTTTATTTATAATTCATTCCCTGGAAAAAATAGTTCAGTACCAATAATTCCACATTCCTCCGTATTTACATTACACACAGCTCTCTCTCTCTCTCTCTCTCTCTCTCTCTCACTCTCTCTCTCTCTCTCTCACTCTCTCTCTCTCTCTGTGGAAAATCCCGGTGTTTAAATATAACAGTGGAATGTTATGATGTCACAACGTTTCGGAGGAACCTGATTGGCGGAGACGCAGCAGCCTCAAGTGATGGCAACTTTTAAAAAAGAGCTTTCAAACCAGCGTTCCAACAGCAACTGCAGTCCAGAGGAATGTTAGCGCGCACACACACACACACACACACAGGCACGCACACAACATCTCACAAGAGATTCACACACCCGTCTCCACTATTTCATACTTAAACACACTCTCACTTCCTGTGGGCCACGCAAGAGCCTACAGCATGCTTCTGACACACACACACACACACACACACACATACACACACACACACACGCACACGCACACACTAAAGCTTCCCAATACCAGATGCACCAAACTGTAATGCCTGGACCCACCATTCATCACTTCAGAAAAAGTCAGTTAAATCAAAAGTTAATCCAAAAAGTGGACAAAGTATGTGAACCCCAGTATGAAACCAGTGGTTAATCCTCTCTATCACTAATAACACTTAATCATCAGGACTCGGACCTGTCCGTCTCGTGATTTTTTGCTTTAGTGATGTTTGTCCTGTAACAGTTCCCCGTACAGTTTTGCCATCGATAGGGTGAAGGGTTCACAAACTTTCCCCAACTGATCCTTACCCTTGTTTTGGTGACGAGCGCACTCAGACAGCCGAACAGTCCCATCCTCTTCATCATCCTTATCCTCCTTATCCTTAGTCCCAAATCCGAAACTCATAAGTGAAAGTGCGCGTGGTGAGAGAGGAGAGTCTCGTGCGTGTTTCTGCAGTGTTTGTGCATGAAGGAGGGACCGAGTGGAAAAGTTCCCACAGCAGCCAAAGGGGACGGAATTAAACGCTAACCCCTAACACACAGGACTAACCTGCTAAAAACAAAACAAAACAAAACAAAATATAATATATATATATATGTGTGTGTGTGTGTGTGTGTGAACAGAAAGTGTGTGATAAAAAGCAGATGCCTTAAAAAAATAAATAAACTGACACTTACATATAGAAAGCGAAAAGGCATATATATATATATATATTGTAATATGTTTAATGAGCTCTAAATAGTAATAAATGTGAGCAGCCATGTAACAATCATCTGATCAATGTCCATTCACTTTCTCGATCGAAGTCTTAAAAAGTATTAAAAAAAATTCTAAAAGGAAATAAAAATGTGTTAACAATAAAAGTTGGTTGAATTTAAATGTGTATTTTTACTACTATCAATATTATTTGTTATACTATGTTGTTTTGTTTACGTATTTAAAGGATTTATATTTAAATGATTTAATTCACATTGATTGACCTTGCATTAATTATGTGCATAATAAATAAAAGCTGTATAAAATCTGTAGTTCCTCCTACAAGTACCAAGTACCGTGCTGACTTCACCAACATCAGTGGTTCTCAGTTTTTTTTCCATTTGGAGCCCCCCAACATGAAACATACAAAAAGTGCCCTCCAGGCTGTGCATACAGCATATAAAGAATACAAGGATTAATTGCAAATCTTTATTGGCAAAAAGTAACTTATTATATATATTTCTCATTTTCTCTCTGGCTACTTTTATGGCTTTTTTCCTTTTTTATTTTTCATTTTGAAATGTCCCCTAATTTTTGTGAGCAGTGTATAAGATGGACAGCCAGCGTGGCTTGTTTGTTGATGTCTATAACTTATCGTGCACATGATTTTTTGATTCTGCTTTGTATGTGATGGTTAATGTGTGCTTGTAACTGTATTTCTTGGTTGGTTGTGCTATGTTTATGTTTCAGATGCTGTGTAATTGATAGCATTTCATTTATGTATTGTTTGCAAGTTTTCTTGTGAAAATACCCTTTGTTTACGTTACATTAGCATATAATACTTTAATATGTGACTAAGAATGTGACTATGGTAATGTCTACTCAACAACCATTTTCCATCAACCATCAACGACCTGTTTCACGGTATGTAATGCGGTTGTTAAACGGTGCATATCTGTATACCAAAGGGGAATGCTTACAAAGGCCACTGCATCTGCAATTCAATTCAATTCAATTCAATTTTATTTATATACCGCTTTTTACAATGCAACATTGTCTCAAAGCAGCTTTACAGTAATACAATTCTCTAAAAGACCAATCCCCTTTCTGCAACACATCACTAGACACACAGAACATCTGTCAGTGTCAGGTGAAGTGGATGTGGATTTGACTAAATACAGCACAATATCAACAGAAAAGTAAAAAAAAAAAATCTTTAGCTTTAAAAATACCTGTTATTGCTAGGCATGTTTGTGAGCCAGATAATTTCTTTGATTGCTTTGCAGTGTGATTAAGCAAATTGCAGACACTGCATTGACTCATTGTACCTATGGGGTATGGGATGTTGGCCTGGGGCAACTAGTAACTGAGCACAGTATGACAAAACATGCCCAATACCACTACCAATATCTATGCCTTTTTCTATGCGGCTAGTGCCCAGGTAAAGCTGGTAGAAGTTGCGGGGGCACCTTGACTCTGAAAGCAATGAGCGGAGAAGTAGATCATGATGATACATAAATCAACGAAGTTCTGAATTTCATACAGAATATACTTTAACCCCGACAATACCTTCTATCAAAAAAGTAGGTCCATAACAAATGAGCAGTTTAAGACAGCTTAGTTATTTCTTAGGGTTATTACGTTATTTATGTACGTTTGTGTTTGTTAAGCCTCATTACTTGGCAAGGCGTCACTCTTTAATTGACAATGCGTCAGTGCAGTGATACCATTTTTGTAAGAATAAGCAAAGAAGGCTTTAATAAGTAACCAATCAGATTGTAGGATTGGAACTACTTGTTGTTTAATGATTGTTATACACATTTCTGACAATGTCATGCTCCGTGTGTTTCATTTAAACTCTTTGCCTTAGTTGTGCTGCTCTCCAAAAATGCTCGGCTTTGGAAAATTAAAGCTGATTCAACATGGTATGGGTAAACAGTTTGACTCTGGAGGAAAATAGTAATGTTTATATAAAATAAGATATAGTCTACATAAAGCATTAGCCAATTCTAAGTTGTCTTAGAATTGTTTTTTATAATCCAGGGAGCTCTGTTGTTTTTTTGTGATGCCGCGTTTTCAGGATTCTGTAAAACGGGGACATGTTTATCCTTTTAGTTCCCTCTTATGAAGGCAGATGTTTGCTTTTGTTTGACTTGTGGTGTGCCAGATATGTATCCCTTATGTCTTTAACCACATAGTATAAGGATACTGACAGGATTTAACTTCCTGTTTAACTTCGTCACAGCTTCTTTACAGTGCTGTGTAAAACGAAGACTGTCAGTGCAGATACTGATGAAGTTTTGAGACAGTATTCTGGTAATTACAGTGCAGCCACCCATCTGAATATTTGTGTTGCAAGTATCCTCTTCTGGCTTGTATCTCAATCAAATTGTCAATTTGATCCAGTCGGACTTGACTGATTGTCTGGTAGCAGCATTATAAGGATCGCTTCACATCGATTCACATTCCTATGCAGACATAGGAATATTGTCATTCCATCCAGAGCTTCACTTCCTATTCCTGTTTTTGTGGAACGTCATGCTGTTTATAAAAGTGTGACAAAAAACATCAGCTCAGCTACTCAGGATGCAGGATCTTCTCTCTGCTTTCTGCATGGCATGTGGATGTCCGTGTCATGCGGTTCAGGGATGGGATGTCACTTCTTAACATGCCAGATGTGTGGTGGGAGTTTTCCTAAGAGTAGTGCTTGGTGTGGGTTAGAACTACAGCCACAGAGGGCTTAAATGCTTTATAATGGTGCAAATGTTCACCTATACTTATTTTTTTAAAACCGTCTGCTCTGGATGCTCCTTTTCAAGCCTTTTGTTTTGTTTTACCCACTTATGGAATGCACAACTCATAATTTAGTCTCGGTCCTTGTTATTACTGTGTTTTATTTAAAGCTCTGTTTATGCTCTCTCGATATACTTTCAAATAAAGTGACCCTGAGTCAAATGTTTTTAGGTGTCGGCAGGTACAAGCAAAAGCATTTCGGTACAATTCTTCATTGCTAAAGAAAGATTGCAGGGGCTGCTGGCTCGGTGGTCTCACTAGCTTTAAGTTTAACCTCTTAGTCTTGAACTTGGACTAATTCTGCATGTTCAGTGAGGTAATGCTGTTTTAAGTGTCTTGAATTTGTTCCATACGTGAACTGAATTGTAAATTAATTAAAAGCGTGCCGTTCATGTGTTTGTGCTGCTGTCGCTGTTGGCTGCACAAATTAAACGTGAACGGCACAGAATCAGTTATATGAGATTGGCTCATCGTGCTCACCTTTAGAATTCTGTGAATTTCCGTCTGTATATCTGAAATCAGTTTTTATACCTCAGTTATACAATTTATTCCTGGTATTCTTATTTCCTCCCATGCATTGGGTCAGTCCGTGACTGTGTGCATGCCTGTGTATACCCTGTAATAGATCGTATAGGGTTGGTTCCTGCTTTCTTTCCTGCACTGCTGGTTAGGCCACAGCTCACACAAAACACCTATGCAGGAATGAAAATGAATGAAAGATTAATAGATTTTGGATTGTAATGTTAGCTTTATAGACATGCCATTCAATGTTGACTCATAGAACACTCGTAACTAATAATTAAGTCAATATCAGGTGATTTGTTTTACAGGTCTTGCTACTACATGATTCTGTGTGGAAATAAATCAAATCTAAAACAAAGTTATAATGAACTTGACAGGGTTTTTGTTGCTTAACTCTAGAATAAACCTTGAATGCTTGGCCCACTTAACTTTTATGAAATCCAAGCATGCCTAGATATGTCTGCATTGTGTGTGGCTCTGTTAGCTTTTTAAGAAAATAATATACATTTCTTGTGACTGTAAAAAAAAAGGTGAAATAATTAGTTCAACACAGATTTTTTTTCCCCCCATTCATCCTACTCATGCTGACATTATGTAATAATGTCCTTTTCCTTTTCCCCCACTTTTAAAATTAGGTGCCAAAATCCATATCCACTATAAATTCATGCAATTACCTTGGATTATTTTGAGTATGAGGACTGTGCATTTAAACCCAACCTTAAAAACATTTTGTTTGCATAAGTTACAACCACAGACATAAGTAATTTGCCTACTTATATTTATTACTTATTTTCAAGCCCAACTTGGCACCGTGTTACCATATTGATACTCCAGTAATGTTACTTGGCCAATCTGACCTGAAACTGTTTGATTTATCTCAGTGTTTAACTCTGGGAACTGTTTTAGGACTTAACCTGGTAATATCCACTCTGGAGTGCAAACACTGAGCCGCTACAGGAAGCAAGCGAGACTAGTCAAGTGCGTTTCAACGTAATTCTGTATAAATGTTGTTTGACGTGCTTAGTTTGTATCTTACCAAGGAATGCGTTTACATGCACTCACTTACATGCAGGTAATAAGATAATGAAAAAGCTCCAGTTTGGCATGACAAGGATCAGATTTCTACTTTGCAACGAGCCATTATTCTCACAGAATTATATGTAAAACTCAAACTTTAATATAAAATAATACAATTCTTAGGTCCTTAAAAATAGACTGCATTCCACAGTATCACAAAAAAGTATTTGGTAGGTGTTTTGTGGGTGCTGCGTTTAATTCCAAGGTTGCCAGAACCCGATGGCGAAATAAGCAGCCAGGTCTTTGAAATTAATCACAAAAGAAGCACAGTTTCTTTGCATAAGAGGACCTGGCACCTATGTTTAGCTCTGCAAGCCACCCCTAGACAGCGTTGCACTCATGCGCAGACTGTGGAAACCGAGGAGTATGGGATACTTGTGTTGAGAAAATAGATTCCTGAGCTAATATCCAGCTCTCTTTATCAGATTACTTAAATCTTAGTTCTAGATCTGAGTATGCTGTTCACATCAGATCAGATCAAAATCAGATAACTGCAGAAATTGGCCTTTTGGCTGTTTGGTGAGGAGCCTTGTACTGATAGACCTGTCCACTTTCTTATGTCTCTGATGTCCTCTCTCTCAGTCTTTTGTCTTTTGCTTCTATATAGAAAGGACCAGAACCTTCTTTCCCCTGTGAACTGCTGGTATTTGTTGCTAAACCAAGTGCGACGGGAGAGTAAAGACCATGCAACGCTGAGTGATATCTACCTTAACAACGTCATCATGCGCTTCATGCAGATCAGCGAGGACTCTACGCGTCTGATGAAAAAGGTGAGATGAATCTAATGCTTTCTCATTTACACTCTAGGCAAACCACAGGCTATATAATTGGAACATATACGGCTTCCTGTACTTGGTAAGAACTTTTCCAGACATGCTTACTGTAGATTTGATGATCTAGCAGACAACTGACCTGTTAAACGTATCATTTATATAAGCAAAATTTTAAATTCCGACCAATGTGTCGTTTCTGTAGAGATGGAGATTCGATCTGCCGGTGATAAAACAATCATCATCATGTTATGTTGATCTGGTTTGAAGTTTACACAACGGCCACAGCACAAACAACAGCGTTTTTAAAATATGCAAGGACGAAATGGGCATGTATAGTGCAAAACAAGTGTTCTTCCACCTTTAAAGGAAACGCTCCAAAGAGCACAAAGAAAGCCAGACGGCCTAGCTAGGATGTGATGTTAATATGATGCAAGTTTTAAGCAACTTGTATACATTTTTGATCCAAGTTCTTACAACCCAAATATTTTTCATCACTGTCATTCCTCTATAAAATTACTGAGATGGTTGGATCCAAAATTAACACACTTCTTGCCTCTACTAGTTATTTGTAAAAGCTAGATTTCAGTGTTTGGTTTTATTATTTTATTTATGTTTTTTTTTTTTTATTCCTGGACACATTGAACAAACAAATTGAAACTGTTTATGTTTATGCACTTTATTCAAGTTTGTTATGAATTGTTATATTAGCCTCAGATTATATATATTTTGTTTAATTATATTACTATTCAGCTACAGTTTATCTTGTTTAGTTTAGTAGCTGTGTTTGCAAACCGGTCTTAGTACCAGGGAAATAATATTGTGGATCATGATCTGGCTTAAGAATGTATGATATTTTTACCATATCACCCATCCCTGGTTGAAATGTATTTGGTTGCAGTTTGATCTCTTCTTGCTTTACTTTCAGTTTTGTCCCGTTTCCTATTTAGTAATTGCCACTATATCTCCAAAACATTTGCTCTGTGCTAGCTCATCCTAAGAAATCCCACCCACTCGTGACACTGCTGACCTCACTGTGGTGAGCCTTTTGTAAAGCAGGATCTCATACCCATGGTTTTGTGGTTTTTTTGCTCTTCTTTGAGCAGCGCCTGTGCCAGCATTTCATCGCTAGTGTCGCAAGGTAGAGCCGCCCTTATGGCTAGTTGTGGTTCTTCTCTGAACAGAATCTTTAATCATGAGGCCTCTGTCCAATTGACGTATGCAGTGCTTTATTCAATTTAGGCCACAGGCAGGAAGGACTACTCCTAAAGGGATCATGAGCTTCTGTGTGCCGGAGTCACTTGAGTCGACCACAGGGCTAAATTACAAGGTTGGTTAGTTTCAAGTAAGGATCTTGAGTGTGACTGTGAGGCTCCGAAATGGGGAAACAGAAGAAGGAGTATTTTAATAAAGGGAAAATAGCAGTTTTGTCTTGATTTGAGCAGAAGTGGTATGCATCACTCTTAGCCTTGATATGACCAAAGGTACTTATTATTGCGTGGCTGTCGAAGGACCAGTGATAGAAGAACAGATGTGCCGTGTGCACTGAACCACAGCTGGTTCAGCTTGATTCTGAAGAATAATAAATGGATTAAAGACTTGTGAGTCATAAGCCACAATGAGGCCACTATATCTACTATGTTTATGTGACAACCTGCGAGTGTGCTCCTTTATTACCTTTATTTCTTGTCTACTATTCTTTGTGAAGAGCTTGAATTAGTGATTGGGAGATGTTCGATATTAGTATATTATCACAAAAACAAAGAAGTTGGTGTGGGTTGAATTTGAAACTTGAGTTTTGCCACAGTTAAGAATTTATTGCAGGATTAAAAGTGGGCCAGCCCTGTAATCAGGACTCCTGACTGCCTTTGATCGCAACATAGTTTCAGTTATGAGCTTCACATTCTCGCTTCCTGTTGCTTACACACAGCTGACTCATGCACACATGATTACATGTACACAATAATGATATAATTGGAAAGAACCACTTGGAACAAAATAGTTCTATAAATAGGTTTTATTTGTAAAAAGGTAACATTAGGTGGTTGTGTAGTCACAGTCAAAGTCAAAAATGCATTTTTGCAATAAAGCATTGTCTCAAAGCAGCTTTATATTTCTATTATTTGGGCCCAAACCCCTAACTGAGCACCCCCGGTAACAGTATATATATATAATGTGTGTGTGTATGTATGTGTGTGTGTGTGTGTGTGTATGTATGTATGTATGTATGTATGTGTGTGTGTGTGTGTGTGTGTGTGTGTGTGTATGTATGTATGTATGTGTGTGTATGTATGTATGTGTGTGTGTGTATGTATGTATGTATGTATGTATGTATGTATGTATGTGTGTGTGTGTGTGTGTGTGTGTGTGTGTATGTATGTATGTGTGTATGTGTGTATGTGTGTATGTGTGTATGTGTGTATGTGTGTGTGTGTGTGTGTGTGTGTGTATGTGTGTATGTATGTGTGTGTGTGTGTATGTATGTATGTATGTATGTATGTGTGTGTGTGTGTGTGTGTGTGTGTGTGTGTGTGTATGTGTGTGTGTGTGTGTGTGCGCGCTGAGTAGAGATTATGCATGCTAATCTTGGTGGCACCAAAGTGTCATCAGTGGCCTGTAGGGAGCCTAATGAGTGCACGGTTTCCTCATTTCTTCGAATCACGCGGGTACACGTGCCACACACTCTCCCTCACTGGTCTCACTAGGAGTGTAACGATGCACCTTACAAAAATTGTATTATGCATTATTGCATTATGTTAGTGCCACAGTCTAATCGTGGGGATGTAGCCTGCATGTTGTGTATACGCATGTAATAACTTCTCTGAACACCAGAGGGCGCAGTACCACCCCATTATTAAACCAAAGCTTACAAGTTCCACCTGCGTCTCACAAGGAAGCAGGGGGCACCCACGTCCGTCTCTGTGTCCGTCTCTGTGTCCGAAGTATATGAAGTATAGTATGTTCATTAAGCTGATTCTTAAACAGATTATTTTTTTTTTAAACGGAATAGTAAACAGAATTAATCTTATGTATAGTTGTATATAAGAACTGTGTGTTGTTTTGCATTGTTTACAGGAATGTGCTTTATTTAATTTAAAACCAATAATTGAGAAAATCAAATATTGAACTTGAACAAATCTTTATTTATACTGTGTGTGTGTGTGTGTGTGTACTTTTGTACTTTATTTTTCAGTAAGGTGGCTCTAACAGTTTTATGATATTAATTGTTGCAGTTTTGTGCTAGTTGTACGTTTCTGTTAAATGAGCTTGGGAGCTTCATTAGAAATCTGAAGATACAACCCTCACGTGCCAAAAATGCCTTTGATCACAGACTACCTTTGGACATTGGAAGGATTATGATTATTTAATTTTGTTCCAAACCCAAAAGTCATGTGGATTTAATTAAAGAAGCCTAGAGATATTTGAAACCCTGGCTGAGTAGTTTGTTTAATTAGAATGCTGGAAGGCCTTTAATCTTGGTGTAATGGTGAATCCTTGACCTTCAGGAGCATGCAGGAATGTTCTCCGCTGACGCGTGGTTAACTCTGTGAGTATATTAGAATCAGACTCAATTGATTTTACTGATGGGATAGACAGTAGATGAACTGGGTGAACACAAAGGATTGAAATATGGCCACCGTCACCGGCAATCCATCTAACTTAGAGTTGCTAATGGGCGTTGTGCAGGCGTCGAGCCGTAGCCTTTCTGTGGGGGCTCGGAGAACCCAAATGAAATGGAAATCTTCATTTGCTAAGGCTGGCTAGCTCTGTACGCTCTCTGCATACTTTCCACGCTGGCTGAGTCGGCCCTTAATTGCAGCTGTACCGATGAAAATGGAATAGTGAAGCTCTCTCTGTGAATCATTTAGACAGAGACAGACAGACACAGAGAGACAGACACAGAGAGACAGACACAGAGAGACAGACACAGAGAGACAGACACAGAGAGACAGAGACAGAGAAAAAATTAGGGAGCAAGGCCCAAAGAAGCAACTATACTTTAGCTGCAAGCCCCAAAATCTACAGCTTTCAATATTTGCCAGGGATTTAATGGAAAAAAGTCACTTAGAATAAGTGGAACTGGCAACCACTTGTAAACCTCCACCTCTGCAGCAACCGTTGACTGTTGAGGTGACCCATAACATTCTGAGGTTCCCAGATTTTTAATTGTTTATTATTGTTTAGTATAATTAAGACTTTGGTCGTTAAAGTGACCAGACGTTGGTCGTGCCTATTGTGAATGACAAGTCGTTTCGTTTCTAGGACTTGCCAGATACCATCCAGATTGGTGGTCGGATATTACCACAGACAGTTTGGGAATATGTTGAGAGAGTAAAGACGTCTTTAACTAAGGTAAACCCATCAGCTTGATCCATTTTTTTTGCATGCATCCATATTTATTTCTGTAATATTGACATTTTTTTTTTCAGGGGCTGTCTTTGATCCGCTTTCATCCAGCATCTGAGGAAGAAGAGGTTGCATACGTTTCTCTGTTCTCTTATTTTAACAGTCGCCGGCGCTTTGGGGTCGTTTCCAACATTTCCAACAATATCAAAGACCTTTACCTGATTCCGCTGGGTTCGAACCAGTCCATCCCAGCCTTGCTGCTGCCACTAGACGGACCAGGTAATTAGGTCTAGAGGTGAAGATGCTCTGCTGACATCAGATTGACCCCTCATTAATCCTCATTATGTTTTTAGGGCTTGAACAGAACCACCCCAATCTGTTAATTGGGCTGGCAGTTTGTCAGAAGCTAAAACGCCCTGGTCCCGAGCCCCAAGAAGTTGAGGAAAAAAGAACAAAACTCCAGACGTCACTCGATCCTCAAATTTTAGACCTTACCAACGATCCTGGTGGTGCAGAAGAACTTTATGATCCAGCTACGCCTTTCATCAGTACTCCTCCTGGATCTCCACCATCTTTACAATCACAAGACTCGGCCTCGTCCTCGTTTAGCTCTCCCTTCGGCCCGTCGGTGCTTTCAAGTGTTCCTTCTGCACTGAACCCTCCATCGTCTGTTGCAGGCATTTCCGAACCCTGTGCTTCCAGTGTTTCTGGTACAACATCGTCGAGCTCCACACCTCTTCAGACTATTCTTCAGACGTTATTCGGTAAAAGGCAACAAAGCTCTAATGAGTCAGCGAACACATGTGAGCCGAGTCCAACCCCTGTTCGACAGACTTTAGCTCCAGCTTTTGACCCCATCGTTCAGCGGTACCAGCGCACTCCCAAAAGTCTGATCACAGAGAAAATGAACCCTGATGATAATGATCGACCCTACGACCCTGAGGAAGAGTACGATCCGGCGATGGAATATAAGCATTTTGCAGCTTGTGAACCAGCAGAACCCCCCGCATTAACTCCTGATGTTGATGAGGGTGATGACAGGCCTTATGATCCAGAGGAGGAATATAACCTGGGAAATAAACTCGACGCCGTCAGCTTGAGGAACGCTCCTGAACCGTCAGCGGGTGCAACAAACGACATGGCCTATGACCCAGAAGACGAAACGGTCTTCGCGGAGATGCAGAGCTTCCTGGCGAACGGTGAAACCTCCACCACAGAATTTGGAATTCTGCCATCTGCATCACTGTCCGACCAGCAGAGAATGCTGGAGGACCTGAACCGACAGATAGAGGAACAGAAGCGTCAGTTAGCGGAGCAGGAGGAGGCGCTGCGTCTTCAGAGGGAGGCGGTCGGGGTGTCGATGGCCCATTTTTCTGTCTCTGATGCCCTTATGTCGCCACCACCGTGTTTTGGCAGGGAACCAGATGAAGTGAATTCTAGTAGTGACAAACCGATGTCTGGCCACAGTGGTAACGAACACAATTTAGATCAAAGTAAGGAGAGAACAAAGAGACCTCAAGATTTGACCCAGGCCACATTTTTAATGAACTCGAGCCATTCTGTGGTCAAAGCCGAACAGTTCTCAGCAGATCAAGAAAAGAACACACCGACTGGCATAAAGAAAGATCCAGATAAAGCAGGCCAAGCTGATAAAAAGTCCATCGAAGCCGATACGACAGATCTCGGTGCATCTGAAGGCACCTCGTCATCTGGCAGCAGGAACAAACGGCACTCCCGTTCACCTTCAGATGCGTCAGGTAGACCTAGCAGAAGTCATTCGTCAAGGCAGGAAAGTCAGGGTTCGCCCAAAAGGAGAACGGCGCGTGACCGCAGGTCGTACCATGACAGAAGAGCCTCTGATGATGGGCGTCACAGAAGAGGTAGGCATTCTCCCGAGCGGCCGTCGAGACGAAGCCGCAGTCGCAGCCGCAGAAGAGAGCGTGGATCCTCGAGGCACTCTCACAGAGATACGGCATCGAGGCGTGGACGTAGCAGAGAGCGGCATTACTCGAAGTCTCGCTCATCTCGGAGCAGAACGTCTGACAAACCTGAAGATGATCGACCTGAGCAAAGAGAGAAATCAACCCAGCAAAGCCATGAGTCGGCACCGGGTACAAACAAAGACGCAGCTGTACCTGTGCAACCTCAAACGCAGGCTAGTAAGTCAGACGGCGAATCTTCTGAGGACAAGCAGAAAGGCGGTAACACAGAACCTGACGCCGATCAGTCCCGCAGTAAGGAATCAACCGGCCCACACGGTGGCACTGGCCAGTCTTCTCAAAGACCGCAAAGGCAATTAAAACCAAGTCAAATGCAGCAGGTTCAGACCTCTGAGGCCGTTCCGTTGCAAAGAGATGATCTTTCACAAGATGCGTCTGACAACTTTCAAGGCAAAAACAAGACGCGGTCTGAGAGCTCCTCGATGCAGCAGAGTAGAGACGAGTTAAATGGCGCTGGAGTGAAAAATGAGACGGGATTTCATACAGACGCGCCGCCTGCGGGATCACTACAGGAGCCAACGCGTGAATCTGATCACAAAAGCCAACGATCGCAAAGTGCATGCAGGAAGCCAAGGGACGGTTCATCTCATTTGGAAGACCGTTCTACAGATGCACCGCGGAGGCCGTCCCGTTTCGACTCGGGTAATTTTGTTGGACCCAAGGATGAAACCCATTATTTACAGGACAATCCACAAAACGTACGCCACCAAAATCAAGAAGTTGCTTTTCCAACGAACGAACTCCATCACAAAGATTTTCCTTCGCCAGGATCTCGCTCGATGGACGGAGTTAACGTATCACACATGGAAAATACTTCAGCCAGAAACTTTCATCCTAAAGACCAATTCAGACCAAGAGCACCGGGCTTTCAGTGGAGAGGCCCACAGTATAGGACAGATGGTCCAAGAGGTCCAATACCCGTACAGCCCTTTTTGCCCAGAGCTCCAGGCCCAGAGAGATTTGAGAGCCGTGGATCTCACCATGCTGGTCCATGGGGTCCAAGGCAAAGAATGTGTGAGGAGTCTGGGCCTTCACCAAACTTTAGCCAAAGGGACACTGGTCCAGTGGTTCCAAGAGAAAGGATATGTGATGAATCTGGGTCGTCTTCAGACTTTGGCCGAAGGGGCACTGGGCCAATGGTTCCAAGAGAAAGGATATATGATGATTCTGGGCCTTCCTTAGACTTTGACCGAAGGGACGCTGGTCCAATGGTTCCAAGAGAAAGGATATATGATGAATCTGGGCCATCTTCAGACTTTGGCCGAAGGGGCACTGGGCCAATGGTTCCAAGAGAAAGGATATATGATGAATCTGGGTCGTCTTTAGACTTTGACCGAAGGGACGCTGGTCCGATGGTTCCGAGAGAAACGATGTATGATGATTCTGGGCCATCTTCAGACTTTGGCCAAATGGATCCTGGTCCAGTGCAAATACTAAATGATGATTCTCTGCCACTTTCGGACTTTGGACAGAGGAATGCAGGTAGACCGATTCCAAGACAAAGGTTGAGTGATGATTCTGAGCCATATCCAGATACGATGAACGCTGGTCCGAGGATTCCACGACAAGCTATTTGCAGTGATTTTGGGCCATCGCCAGACTTTGACCCAAGGCACGCACACTTTGCACCTGAAATGTTGGAGGACCCAGAGCGCCAAACCTTTGAACTGAAGAACTCCAGTTCAGACTATTCAATGTTTGAAGGATCTTCTCTTCAGTACTCTGGACCTAAGCATCGATTGCAAAGGCCAGGGAAGAAGGAAGGTCCCAGACCACAAAGTTTCCGGTCAGTAGATAAGCGTGGTATCTTTAAAGGCTTCCCTGGGGAACCTCAACGACAGTATGACCAGAGAGACCCTCATTTACCGGACTTTAATACCCCAAGGCGGAGTAATGCTCCTTACCAAGGTGATAGGGAAACCATTTCAGATTTTGGTCACCCTGGAGAACACTACAATCCAACTCCGTTTTCAGATCAGCCAAGGAGCCAGATTAATTCCAGAAATATGCCTCCTCATCATGTGCAAAGACAGAATCCAGTACACCCTCGTTTCCCAAGGTGTCGAAGTCCTCCACACAACCAGCCTAAAGGACCTCAGTTTCTAGAAATGGAAGAAGGTTTGGAAGATCCTCAGTACCATGAAGGTGATGAGTTTGGGGATCAGGAAATTCAAAGGGAACTGTCCGGCCCACCTGTTATGTTTACAGAGGGGAATGCTCAAATGAGAAGTCCCCGTTTTAATCCATCTCAGAATTTCAGGAGCCCAAGGGCCCCAATCCCTCTTTTATCCCTAAATCTGCGAATGCCTGCACCCCACAATAAAGAATTTGATGACAGACCATGTGTACCCCTTTTACCAAACGTGATGGGACCCTCCTCCCAAAATACACTAAGACCACGGGCACCAGCAGGAGGCCCAAGACCGATGCGACCGCAAATCCTACTCGATGCCTCAGCTCAGCACCCGGATATTCGCCCTATGCGGCTATCGGGTCCTTTGCTCCCAACACCCCCTGGTGGTCCAATTAGATTACACAACCCCAGGATGGCAAAAGGCCCATCCCATAGCAGGCCACAGGGCCCCCCTGTAAGAGGACTTCTGAATGAAGGTGCAATGCCTGGCAGCTTTAACGACGGTTCCAGTCATCAAAAAGGACAAACCTGTCAGAGTTTTAATGAGGAAGTAGAACTGGAAGAATATACAGACGGGGAGGAAGAACATTGCAGTCAGGAGTCCAGTCCTGGAAAACGCCCCCGGGGAAGGTCAAGAAGAGGAAGCAGAGGTGCAAAGAGGCCAAAACATCGAGGTAGAAGAAAACGTGGTCCTCACAAGAGAGAGATGGACCGAAGTACAGATAAAAGCGTTTATTGAAATAGGAATGTCCACAGCTGGCGGAGAGACGAAAGCAATCGATCAAATGAAGACTTGTATTCTGTTAATATAGGGTTTATAACAAAGATGAGAAGTGCAGGGTTACGGAGGAAAAGCACATCGCCTTAATCGTCTAAAAGTATTTTAACATAGCTAAAGTGAGCACACAAAACATGCTCACCGAAAATATATCACTAACAGATTTGGGGTAAAAATCCACGTTAATTATTACCTGGAAAAGGAAACGCCTGAACGATCGAACCGATTCCTTTACACTTTTGATCATTTGTTCCTGTCATAAAAATTGTGTTCTAACAGTTTGAGGTTAAGCTATTAATGTATGTTGTTTAATTTTAGGAACATAATTTTGGTATGTAATTAACTCTACATGTTAATGTAAAATCGAGTTTGTTCGTCTAAATTTACTTTCGAGGTGTTACCCATTCATGGGCCAGTTTCTAAGCTACTAGACGAACTACCCTCCCAATTGCTTTTGCTGTAATCGGTGTGCCCGTCCGATCGCTAATCCGTTTGTGACATCATGTATATGTTGAGTTGTGTGTAAATACTGTTGTACATTTGGGTTGTACATGTTTTAGAAAAAAAAAACCCATAACAAACGTTCCTACAAAAGCAGCACAAGCCCTAGTGATAGGCTGTTAATAGTGTCAGAAAACATGTCCGCTGGAGATCCTTTCATTAAAAAAAAAAACAAAAAAACAAAACCGTACATTTTCGTCTCTTATTTCAGCCGTGCTTTAAGATTTGTAGTGAAGAACAGATACATATTTGTGCGCTTATTGTTCAGGAGAGACTCAAACAGGAAGTCCTTGTCCATGTCCTCCCCGTTTCTGCGTTGGTTTACTCCGGGTACGTCGGTTTCCTCCCACAGTCCAAAGACATGCGTGGTCGATTAATTGGTGTATCTAAAGTGGGTGACTGTCTGTGTGTGCGCCACGATGGATGGGCACCCCGTCTAGGGTTGTTCCTGCTCACCGCCACCGCCGAGCCCGTGTGGATTAAGCGAAAGATAATGGATGCATAGATAAATGGAAAACACACACACACACGCACACAAAATACTGTGTACAAATAAATGTGATTAAAAATCCAAATGCTGACTGTATTATTCGCAAATTCTTGAAATTACTTAAACTGAAAATCGTCACGAAACGAAAGAGTCATAACAATAGCAAAAAAAAAAATATTAAAAATTATTATACGTTACAATTTATGATTAACGGTTTTCAACCATGTCGTGTACCCTAGAAGGTGATATAGAGCGATCTGGCAACCCCACGGTCCAGCTGTATACTGCACAATCTCAACCGCTTGTGAGGGATTTGCTAATGGTTTAAAAAAAAAAAAGAGCTCGCTATTATTCCGCTTTTATTCGCTTTTTCTGTGTTTCCTTGAAACTATTCAGCCAAAACTCACCGACTTGTCCAGGTTTGTTTAGTTTTCTGAGTGGGTTCTCAATGTTCAGTTTTTCTGTCAGCGTTACACAGGTGTAATTTTCGCCGCTAAACTACTGCGAGTGAAGCCCAGATTAAACGTCGTCCTAGAATGTAGCTACTGTAAAATGGTTAATGTCGTCCTAAATCGGGAGCACGGCTGTTTAAGTGTGATCAATTGGATTTGATAAACATGGAGGTCAGATAAGTAAAGTTTGTGGAAGTACTCAGGTGTCAGAATTCAACGTTTCCTTATATGGGCATTTCACGCTCGAGACATCTCGCGGCGGGAAAGTTGGTACGTTTGTGCCATACTGGAGGAAAAAACGACCGAACGTGGCGTGTTTATTAATGTGGGTACCTGATTATCTATAACTGACTTTTTAAAGACTTATCAAATATTTCCATTTGATTTGGCTGATTAAATATTTGCGTTAAAGAGCAGCTGAACGCAGAGGCGCATGAATGAAGTTGCCAGTGTGTGCAAATTGACACGAAATTGCAAATTTTTTTTTTGCACAACATTAGATAAGCGCCTAATACTATAACTTTCATACTATAATCCTGTAAAAATGTTTGGCCATGTCGTCCAGCATGGACCCATCACCTTGAGACAGGTCGGCAACAGGCCACCTCGCCACTGGGGAGCAAAAATGAGCGGATAGTTTTATTATTATTTCATAATAATTAGGGAATTTTTTCATTATAAGGTCATAGAGTCGAAGAAAGTTTGATTATCCAAATGAGATGCAAACTCCATTGGGGTGATTGAGTAGCACGGGATATATTCATGGGTGTGAACAGGAGCAAAGTGGACCAGGGTGCCCCCATATCGACTGTTCAGTAGGGTGTATGGTCACCCAGGAGGGCCAAAACACACCGACAGTGTCGGGGCATGGACAGGATCCGATTGTGGGATCCTCCAATGTTTGTGAGCAGTGTACATACACACAAAAACAACCCAAAAACGTTGCTGTGAACATTTTGGTCATTTTATGGTGTGTCTGTAGTTCGGGGGACGTTTTGGGAGCGAAATTATTCTGAAACGCTGCGACTGGTGCGTGAGATCGGACTAGTTTGGAGCTGCTTGCATTCAATTTAATTTAAAATGAATTAATCACAGATGAAAAGCTGACTGATTCGTTCTTACCTTTGTTGAAGAATGACCACTTCAGTGGCGTGCAAGGCGCTGCACGTGACCCCTCCCTCAGATCAGTACTTCACCGAACAGGTGGGCGTGATCGTCGGCCCAAAGGGATTCGATCAGGGCCAGGCGGTGGCCTCCGAGTTGAACGTCATGGAAATGAGCGAGGTCGAGTACACACACCTTCAGCAGATCATTCAGTCCCACATCGAAGCGGAGACGGCTGAGCAAGAAGCGACCGGCACCGGAGAGGACAAGTTAAATCCGCCGTCCGGTGAGCGAATGAACTGCAGGGCTGCGCCAGCGCCACCTGTGTGCCGCCCTAACGCGTCACTGGCTGTAGATTTTACACTCCCAGACTCTGCTATGAAGACTAATAACCATCAAGGGACGGAGGACGTTCAGGAAATGAACCTGACCCTTTACACGGAGACGACCGGCACCGCTGACGTGGAGCAGAGGACGCCGGTGAGGTGTGCCGACGTGCCCGCCTCTGTTCTGGAGAAGCTCAAAGGTACAGTGGGCGTGGCAAGGAATCGGGGCAGTCACCGAAGGATGCCTCCGCTAGGTTCGAGACCCAGCCCGCCAGCACGTGTGTGCTTGGAGAAGAGGTTCAGCTGCGGCCCGTGTGATTTAAAGAGGCAACAGGGGGCGGTCCTGAATACGTACGTACCTCTCTTTGGTACCCGTTTCGATTTTCTAGGGTGGCCATGAGGTTAGTCCCACTTTAGCACTGTTAATACGTGCCCTACATTGTGCCAACGTCACCCACGGGGCTCAGTGTGGGTCACTGGATACAAATCTGGTCTATTCAGTAAATCTGTTGGCGGGACTTCCTTTGTTTACGATCCGTACGGGTATCAGGGCAGATGATAAAAGGAGGAATGACACGAAAACCCTAGACAGTTCGCCAATCTTTTGTAGAGGCACCAATTAACCTAATGGGATTCTGGTTGAATCCAGAACCTTTTTGCAGCACATTTTGAATAAAAATCTCTCCTGAGTGGAGTGGACGATTTGAATGGTAGCCACCGAGGCATTTTGTCTGCGATGACACGTGCTGCGCAAATATCTTTAAGTATCGTGATGCAATATTTTTGTACCATATCACCCACCCCTAGTTTAATGGTTATACAGTAAACATATTTAGGCTTTAATGTTTGCTATTGTACGCTCACAGTACCGGTACAAAAATAATTAATAAGTTAATCCTTAGTCTCTTAGTCTGGTTTGCTTTTCATATTTCCCAGATTCATTTCATTGCTTCGTCAGTCTACCGACATGCCAGGCATCGCCATGCATTCGCAGCCAGAAAAGATGCCCAGATCAGAGAGGATGGGTGCAGGGGAGAACAGTTACGAAGGGAATCGCCCGGCTCGTGGTCAGGTGTGCATTTTTCCTAAATGCGACATAAATGTTGGTCGAATGGAACGTAAATGAATGGTGACCTCGCTTCTGAACATCAGAGCTTCTTTTACACAGTGCTGCTCCAACGTGTTGTCGGCTCCAGCTAGAGCCGCTCCGAGCACGTCCCTTTGGACGGAGGCTCCAGCGTCGAGCGGAGCAGTTCTATCTCACGTCAAGATTTAGAAAAAGGAATCTGGCGGCAGGGTTAGAGAAGCTGGATATCAACCGTTTTGTATCCGCTCAGCTCTATGTGTTGCTCTTTGTGTTGTAGGGTCTCGGGCACTTCTCTGAGCCCCCGGAGGGGTGTAGGCATCGTGAGGTAATCGCTCCCCTGCCTTTCAGCTCCGCGTACAGCTCCGACACGACGGCTGAATCCGCATTTCAGTCCTCGTGTATGATCTACGCTATCGATGAGCGGCAAGCTGCCAGCCTGGATAGTGGGTCTATTTCAATCCTGCAATCCTGCATTTTCGGAATACCCCTGCTTCTCCTTACTTGCCACATACCCAACCCTAGTTACTGCTCCTCTAGCAAACAAACCCAGGCATTGCAGCATGGGCAAAAGATTACTGCCTCATGCCCTGCTTACATGGGCATTGGTAAAGGTTTGGCCATTTTGCAACTTGAAACAAAGCTCAGGCCGCCATAACCAGACTGGGCCTACTCTGGGGCACTACTGGGGGCAGGGTCTGTGGCACGCAAGGTAGACCAGGGGTGCCTATTAGAGTATAGTGAATTATTATTATTATTATTATTATTATTATTATTATCACCCATCTATTATCTTCTCTATGTTGTTTTTTGGTTTGTTCTCCAAACTTTTCCCGTACTGAAAGATGAGGCCGTGGGGAAAGCTGCGAAGCCATCCAGGATGCGTGGCCCCCGGCCTCTGCAGGTCCGGGACCCCAATATTTTGCAGACGTCAGAAAACTGGAAACCAGCCTACACAAGAGCTGCTTGTGGGCCGAGAAGAAGAACGGAAGCTGCTGTGGAGTCGAGTGAACGCAGAGCGAGGCACAACAGCAAAGAGAGAGAACGCAGGTTAAGCAAATCTCACAAATCAAATCTCCTTTAATCGTGTACTGGAGAGCGAGAGGCAGACGATGCTCAAACAGGAAACATGCTTTTTTTTTTTCTTTGTTAGTTTAATCCGGCGTTGTTCTGATTTTTCCCTTCCCCTTGTTGACTCGCACCTGCGTCAATTAAAGGGCCGATCCTTCCTTTTTAGGAGAAGAATTCGCCTGTGCTGTGACGAGCTGAAGCTCTTAGTTCCGTTCTGCAACCCCGAGACTGACAAAGCTTCGACGCTGCAGTGGACCACGGCCTATCTGAAATACATCAGGGACATCTACGGAGACTCCCTAAAACAGGTCCGGGATCTGACCCTCACCCTGTCATGTTGCTCAGTGCAGTGTGCTAGGAACTTTGCGTCTGTATTAAGGAGGCGGGTCTCTGCCGGGTCGGGTCAGTCATCGTGCAGTTTTGTTCTGGAACGCTCTGCTAGAGCTCGAGCAGAAGTTTAAAAAACGCAAAGGTTAAATGTACCAAGTGTGGAAAGTCGATCTGTTGTACAAGAGGTTCCACGTCTAAAGCTTCAGCAGTGTACCGGGCTCGACCGACTGCCATCTGACTGACAGCTCGAACGCTTCGTCCCGGACACTGAACGTGGCTTAACGTACTAACGCGATGACCTGGGAAATCCAAATCTCTCTCACTGACTACTGCTGATAAGAAAAGGGAAGGAATCATTTTTACGTTACGTTGTTCATCCCATATAAACCTATTACCTTATAGGTAAAAATGATTCCTTTTCCACCTGGATCACAGGGTTTCAGCAGTAGCGATTAATTACTTATCGACAGAAGTCACTGCTTTGTTTGATCAGGCTTAGTGTTTTTACTCATGATAGGTTTTAAAATGAAGGACAAAAAGCAAAGACATTATCACCTTGACCGACCAGTCTGTCAGACGCCTGTGTCTGTGTAGACACCACTGCAGCGGCTAATGCCACCCTGCTGGCTAGGAGGACCAATGCCAATTTAGAGTGGACCCTTCTTTCTGCGAACCGTGCCGCTCACAGACATAATAGACATAAGAAAAAGATAAGCGATAAGCGGCAGAACCGCAGGGCAGACTCTGAACTGTACTGTGCTTCTCTCACCCTGTACGCTTCATTACAGGACTTTCAGAACGCTTTCTGTGGTGAAACCGACATTCGGATCGGCCCGAGCGGCGCCCAGGAGTGTGAGAATTCAGCTTCGCAGGACTGACCCGTCTTTTTCCTCCTGTGTACTGCCGCTCACAGGTATGGTCTCAGTTTGTTCAACCACGTGGGGGCACCCTGGTCCCACCCCAAGGAGCCCCGGTATTAGGGGCGAGGCGGAACACGAGGCGCGTCCAGTCAGGGAACTGGGTCTCTGGAGGCACTATGCGGGATATGAACGACCCCGATTGAGGACTGTGAGCGTTCAGGCAGATTGTTTCCAGAGATTGTCCCAGGCGGACTTTGATATGGACTTTAATAAACGTTATGTATTGTTAATTTACGCAAATGTAACAAGATTCGAGTACAGGCTGTATCCTTTAGAGAGCTGGAATTATTAGCATTCAAATAACACCCGTTACGTCTGGTTCTAGTTGTGTCTTATGACTGTAAGTATTGCTGTATTGTTCCATACAGATTCTGATTAGATCAGGTGCTGCCCACATGAAGCAGTCAGTTCGATCCAAAGACGGGGAACCTGTTCTTTTGTTGAATAGAGCTAATAGTTATGTTAAAGGAGAACAAAGAACACCGTTCCTCTCAGATTTGGTCGGCGAGATTTCAGTTCGAAAGCTCGTCCCGAATGTTTTTCGCAAAGCTGCAGAGCTCTGTAGTGTTTGTGTGTGTGGGATGGATGTGTGTTCGCTGTGTTTGATCCCAATAAAACGTGACACATTCTGTATTCCTGCTTTCAGCTTAAATGGCTGATCGACTCGAGGCGTGTCCGAATTTGTTCCCCATTCCCCTGTTTGAATTCTCAGCGGATAGTGCACTGCTATCAACCGTGACCCTCAGCACGATGAGCAGGGGATTCTGGCTGGGTCATTCACGTTTCACGTTTACATTTACGGGCATTTAGAAGACGCTCTTATCCGGGGCGACTTGAACACCTGATACAGTCTTAATTCAAGCAACACTTGGGTTATGGGCCTAGCTTAAGGCCCTAAGCTTGGCAGAGGTGGGATTTGAACCCTGAGCCATCAGGGCCAGGCTCCCGCAGTCCCAGTACGCTAAAACGTACAGTAGGGCACAAATCTGAACGTTGAAACCTGTGCAGAGCGAGTTAAGCTCGCTCTCAACCAAACGAGTTTGTTAGTACGTGATCTGATCGTATTCATTTTAGGATCACAGCTGTATCAACCCTGCTTTTTCGTGACCATCCGGACGTCGCGGTCAGACCTCGAACCCACAGCAGTAGACCACTCGAATTAGGGACCGGGGAACAAGTGCTTGAGAGAGGGAGGAACTAAATTGGGACGTCTAAGAGAAGAGTAACGATTTACTGAAAAGTGGCTTTATTCAGTATTCCTGTCTCACAACACGGTGCTGTAGAGTCTCATCGTACATTCAACAGTCACCCACAAATAATAAATAGTATAGAAAGTCTGGGATATTTAATAGTTACAGCACCAGTACACAGTGGATGTGGTGGAAGTTTCAGACAGCTCCACAGTTCTTGTACACTAACAGTTGATGGAGCATCCGAACTGATGCCATTATCGGTTTATTCAGTCGGGTATCTGTGTTCAAACATTAAGACAGGGGAGAAAGTACAAGGCTGGTTCGTGTGGCACGAAGAACGTAGGCACTGGTATTTATGCATTAATATACAAAACATTTCAACAAATCGTGCTTCAGAGTGACCGATGATCGCAGGGTTGAGCTCAATCTTCCGCCCCCTCTTCTTTTTTTTTTAAGCAAAAGGAACCGTGATGCATGTGACTTTGTACTGTTACACATTATTTTTTAATAACACTCCAGTCGATCACAGCTGTTTCTCTGTACAGAAGGACTCTTTTCTAACTTCTAAATTCTTTTATAATCAAATGTACAAAATGGTTTTACCTGACCGTGTTTGTTTTTTTGTTTTTTTTATTTATTAATTTTTTTTCCCCCCATTTTATTTTTGGACAAATCCGCACACGATGGTACTTTAAGCTTCATGCTGCCTTGCTCTTTGGGATGGATGGGAGTCTCAGCTTGAAGTCTTTCAGCTCATTCGTTCCTGTTCATTAACACCAGCTCTCCCGTGACGAGCCGTGTTTTTTGTTTTTTTTTGTTTTTTTGCCTCGCGTGCGCTGATATTTCTACCCCTAAACCTTTACGACGGTGCCGTGCTCCTTTTTACTGGTTTCCCCTTGCCGTCCCTTGGGGGCGCCGGTGTGCTTTTGACAGAGGAAGGAACGTGTTGCCGTTTTAATGGTTTTTGGGGTTGTGGGACTTTCCGTGATGCGCCGCTCCCTGGCACGCTGTCGTATCGCAGATTCCCGGGGGCCCCTGGTGCCCCGTCCTGCCCGTTCGTCCTGGTTCTCCCGGCTCACCCGCGTCTCCTGGTGCGCCATCGCGCCCGTCTTTCACAATGCCAGGCACGCCCTGTAGACCTGTCGACGACAAACAATCAGGACGCCGATTATACATGCAGATTTTTTTTTTTGCTACAGCTTTATATTCTTATATAATTATTATATACAATTTTCATAATACATGCATTATTAGTCACATTATTATACACTGCTCACAAAAATTAGGGGATATTTCATTTTTTACATTCGTGTTACTTTTTGTGAGCGGTACATTTCATTTTAATTGAGTATTTGATAATTGTTTCTTTTCCTGTTAATATTTATTTAGCTTTTCTGTATTTGAAGTATTTCTGTAATCCTATTATTTTAAATTGATAACTTTATTCTTACATAAATCATCTAGGCCACCCAAGGAGGTTTGGTCTCTTTTTGAGGTTTCTTCCTTATAACATTTAGGGAGTTTTTCCTTGCCACTGGCATTTTAGCCTTGCTCATTTTGGGCTTATATATTAGATATTATAGATATTAGAAAATTGTAGAGCTGCTTTAAGCCGTTGGTCCGCTGTAAAAAGATAATATAGAAATAAATCAGACTTTGACTTTGGCGGGGGGTTCCAGGACGTATCCCAGGTGAGCACGAATATTGAAGGGGCCTCAGTTGCACCATGAGAAGGATTAAGCCTTCCCCCAGGGCTGGCAGGGCAAGTGGCATCAGCCCCGTGATTGGCTAACCTAATAATAATCATCTTGTTTAAATCATACCTGGTTCTCCTTGGTCTCCAACTGGCCCATCGATGGCTTTGCCGACAGGACCCTTATCGCCAGGTTCACCAGGATCACCTGCGAGAATTTGGTCAAAATGCAGCGTCATGAGTACAGTAAGTTTTCTTTTTCTCACCCCCTCTTGACAACAGCTGCCTGAATGAACACAGAACGCTTGCGGTACAGCTGGACAAAAGCAGGTCGAACTCTTCTGCAATGTCTTCGTTTCTCACCTCTAGGACCAGGATCACCCAGCTCTCCTGGAAGTCCTCGGTATCCTGGAGGGCCACGTGCGCCGGGGAGACCGATTGTTCCTGCTTCTCCAGGCTTTCCCGGAGATCCAGCCGGACCGGGTCGACCCACAGCGCCTGGAGCCAAGGGTCTCCTCAGGTGAGCTGCCAGCTGGGCAATCTGGTCTGTGTGGAGACAGACAGGAAAAATATTAGAATATTATCACGTGCTGTGTTTCTACTTTTCAAATTTTTCTACTCATGTACTATTGTTTTTTTGTTTGTTTTTTTTAGAGTTAAGAAACGTTGGTACCAGGTCAGCATTTTTGTTGGGCTTTTTTTAAAACGGTACATAATGAATAAATTATGACTGGTAGGTCACAAAGAAAAGTTTAACTACATTATCATATTTATTAGCATTACCGTTACATTTTTGTGTGGTCTTTAGACTTTTTCCATTGCTCCCTTGCCCCTGCCCAAGCCCCATGCTGCCGGGAAATGGAATATTGAGTCCCTCTGCTATTTAAACCCCTTGTTCCCCTGGCTCAGACTGGCATTAACCATTCTTGTCAAAAATGTTATCCGTCCGTCCATCCATTATCTTCCACACAGGGTCGCAGGCCAGCCAGTGACCACCCGGAAACTTAAGGGCAGGAGGAACCCTAGATGCAACGCAAATCCATCGTAGGGCACACGCACAGTCACTCACTTTAGAGACACCAATTAACCTAACAGGCATGTTTTTGGATTGTGGGACTAAACCCACGCAGACACGGGGCGGACATGCAGACTCCAAACAGAAAGGACCCAGGCCGCTCCGTCAAAAATATATCAATTTACATTTTTCACTCTCTCTGCTGTTGTTTAATTTGACGAGTTTTATGATTTGCTGATCTCTTAGGCCTAAGACCTTTGCACGGTACTATATAAAGAATGAAGATAAACTTTTAAGAGCATTAAATGGTGCAATCAGAAGAAGAGGAGCACTTTAGGATCGGTGCATGTCCGGTTGCGATTTGCTTACCGTCGATCATTGAGCCACACAGTTCTCTGATATGCTGCTCACTTGCCAGTTTTCCCTGAAAATAAAAACAAACGGGCCCAATAAATTCTATCTGAATACGTTTTCAAATGTCACACAACACTCGCAAAAGGCAAATGACACGGCGCTTTAAGAACTAGTTTTTCGAGATTGGTCACTCACCGGAACACCAGCTTTACCAGCTACACCAGGATGACCTGGTTCTCCATGGAAGCCCATTGGACCAGGTTTTCCAGGCAGTCCTCTAGGTCCAGTCTCTCCCTGTGGCCCTGTTACACCTTTAGGCCCCAGCTCTCCACGCTTTCCAGACTAAAACAGATAACATTTTAACAATGAGTCACTGTTTAGGGAAGTGTGTAATTTGGCCTTTACTTATTAAACATGCTTGAGGATTCTTAATCCTTAGAATTTCAGAGATAAAGCAGCTTTTTTCTCAAGAAATGCACTTAATAATCCGATTTCTGCAGTTGCGCTGTGTAAACGGCATACTCTGATTTCTTCGGACTCTTGGATTTAGTCCTGGAAATCCCATAGAGAGAGAGAGAGAGCTGGATTTTATTTCAGTAGTTGGATTTCTCGGTCTGTGCACGCACTCAAACGAAACCCCATTGTTCATTCAGAGCGGAAGTGGCTTGCAGAATTAAAGACGGTTGCCAGGTCCATATATTCTATGAGGCTGCAATTCTTTCCATACATTTACATTTATTTACATTTATGTCATTTAGCAGACGCCCTTATCCAGAGCGACTGTGAATGAATACAGCCTTACAATCCAAGCTTAAGCCCCTTGTGGCAGAGATGGGATTTGAACTCGCACCTAGTCTTAGCCTTAACCTTAACCTGTTTCTCTCACAGACCTGGCAACCCTGGGAGTGAATGCAACACCTACGAAACGGTTAAAAAACACTTTTGGGCGGATTAACGTTAGCTCATCATTGGTTTCAGACTGCAGCACTTATCACCCATCTCCTAACGTCATCTTATGTCAATATACATAATTAATCAACTTGTATGAATTTACGCTCACCTCCCCTTTCCGGCCAGGAGGACCAAATGGACCCTGAAAGTAAAACGGGTTGATTTAATTGGGCATCTTTTGTAATAAGCCGTCAGGATTCTGTTTGACCACTGTACAAAAAATACATACCGTTTCTCCATTCTCTCCTGGCAAGCCATCACTTCCAGCCAGTCCCTAAAGAGAAAAATACCAGGCTGTTTTTTTTGATAATTAGTATCAAACATAGCCATGGGCACCCATCAGCCAATCGTCAAAACCACGCGGCGCTGATTATCTTATTGTTAAGCTTTGGAATATATTAGACGGTGCGTGATCAGTCTGTTCTCATAGTGGACTATGGATGAGGGAGAAATCTTGAGGAACCAGGAGGGGAAAAATATGAGCCGGTGGGCCCTTGGTCCGGACCTTCACATGGAGGTTAAGGATATTTGCAATATAACAACGTTTCCAGCCGTTTTAATGTTTTGGCTAATGGGTGTACGAATATCATAGACCAGATTAGAGAGGTGATGCATGTGCTCTGAAAATAAACAAAAATATACTCACTATGTCACCTTTTGGTCCTGATGCTCCTTGTGGACCCTGTGGGAGTAAGAGGTGGATGAATTCATATCATAGTGTGTGTGTGTGTGTGTGTGTGTGTGTGTGTGTCTAGGCTGCAGCAGTATGAAGCCAGGCTTTCTTCTACTCTCTGGTTCCCAAACAGCACCTCTCTTTGTTAGATCACTTGCCTGAGAGTTTTATGAAAACATTTCCCCAAGAAGGTTCGGAGGAACGGGGGGCGTAACATACGCAGTACGCCTGACATGCCTCTAAATCGAAGAATCGATCCTGATTATTTATTGGCTCGATTTAATATCGCTGACACTTTCGACAAATGAAATTAAAAGTTCAAAGTGTTTATTTGTTAATTAGCTAATCTACTTTTAAGATAGAATCCATGCTCCTAATCCTTCGGCCCTACAAAGTATCGACCACATGGCAACAACTCGTGTACAAAGCAGGTCGATATGATCCAACCGAGTATCGGAAACGGGGCAAGAAAGGCGATTTAAGTGACGGGACATGGTTGTTGGTGCCCCAGCCCGACGAGCATGGTGTGAAAAAGGGGGCAGACTGGTTCGAGCTGACAGAAGGGTAGCAGTGACTCAAATAACTATCCATTACAAGCGAGGTATGCTGAACAAACAACGCATCCAAACTTGAAGCAGCTGGGCTACGAGACTCTCCGGTCAGCTAAGAACAGGCAACTGAAGCAGACGTTCACACGGACAATGGACGACTGGAAAAACGATGCCTCGATTTCTGGCGTAAATTTTTGTTGGCACACTTTGTCCCCTTTAATACCGGTTTAAACCCCACAGCCTACCTGAGAGTACTGTTGCTAACCATACGCACCCCCTTATGAAAAGGGCGTACCGCCTTCATCACGTCGATACGGACCAAAGTTTCCGGAGCAACGTTTCCGGTACCTCGTTAAAGAATCAAGACCGTTCTGAATGCAAAAGGGTGTTGCTACCCTCCCTATTGCCCCATGTGTTATACTCCCTGATGTGTTACTCATCATGCTGGCAGTATATAATCTTTCTGATCCTGTAATTCGATGATCGTTCCGAATCAGAAATTGGATCAGTTATTTTTACATGGCATCTGATTTAACCAAAAACTGAGATCGGGTTCATGTTGGAATCCCAGTGCAAATGTTACGCGTGTCTCTGTGTTGTAAGCCTCACTTACCCGGTCTCCAAATTCTCCTCTGAGCCCGGTGGGACCTGGAAGGCCAGGGTCTCCGATGGCGCCTTTAACCCCCTGTTATTTAGAACACCTTACATTATTTCTAGAAAACACTATTAAACATTTAGGTCTGCTTAATTACGAATTTAATGAAATCGAACGAAAATGCTGACCCCGGCGGAAACTTTATTAGGCCACAACTTTTCTCTTCTCTCTGACCTTGCAGAACATATGATCATTGAAAGATACCAACCTGGAATCCTTTGACTCCCTGTGGTCCAGGATTTCCCGACAGTCCGATTCCCCCCTGTAAAATCGTCACAGCATGAAGACACTGGGAGAGAAGCACTGGGAGGACTGCATACACTAAGAGCTTGGCTGGGACGGATTCATCTGGTACGCCCTGTATCACTTGTTG
>JAUZST010027441.1:0-22500 GCA_034779995.1 Parotocinclus haroldoi | reverse complement strand
AGTAATATAAAACAAAGCACATTTCTTGTATACTTTCTTTGAAAAAAACTAGTCCCCTGCAAATAAAAGGGTTTACAATTGGAAATGCTTCACCATGTCATATAACTTCGTAAAAACATCATTTTTTCTGACGAATAACAATTTTAAATAATGTGTTTCTTGTATTTACAAAAAAAATAAGCATATTTAGTGCCCTGCAATTATATATATATATAAACATTAGATTGTTTTTTGAATAATTTCTAGATTGAAACAGCAAATACAGAAAAGATACCATAAAGCACAATTTACAGAACGAAATGGTTTCTACGGGCTAAAGTCGGTATTGAGTGTAAGGGGAGGGCACGTTAAATACTCACCACTGTAGCCTATCGAAGCTGTTTTTCAGTTTGGCAACCCAATGGTGGCCTAAATCTTTTGCACGGGGCACTGTAATTCCACCACTCCACCAACAGATGCCCAGAGAGTCACACTGTACTGCGCAGCGGCATCTGCTGGCTATTTCGAGGTATTGCACGCTTCTCAAACGACCACAGAAAGAGAAGTTTGCTAAAAGGAGTTTGGACCAGATTTTTACTACCGATTGTTTTTTTTTTTTTTTTCTGTTCTGTAATAATTGCCGCTGTTGCACGTTTCGTTCAAGGAAGTTTCAACCAACATGTGCAGGCCAGTTTGTTTTGGTTAAGCTGCCCACCCAAAGGTCCAGAGCTGGTGTTCTTTTATCCAATATCTTACAACGCAAGACGTACATTTCAAAATCACAGTACCCTGTAATGACACCCAGCTGGTGATAAATTTGTTCCTTCACAGTGTAAGACAGAATTAAACCAAAGTCCACACTCGACCTGGTGTAAATACCCACTCACCATTTCTCCTTTAGGTCCTTTGAAGCCCTCTGGTCCCTTCTCTCCAGCATCACCCTGGAATTATCAAATGAGAGACACGGCAGCGCTTTTATTGTTGAGACCCAGTAGTGAGAGGAAATACAAAAGCCCCTTCTGACGGAGTTTATGATGCAGTGTGCTGGGGGGGGGGGGGGTGGAGGGAAGGGGGTTATAGGGGTACACACTATTTTCCCATTGAGACCAAGAGCACCAGGCTTCCCTCTGAAACCTGGCAAACCCTACAGAGACGTTTCAAAAGAAAAAAAAAAAAAAAGACAGACAAATGGCACCTGGTGATTCTGTGAGCTCGTTCAGTTTAGAAGCACGTAATGGTCTAGGCTTTATTATTACAAAATGATAAAGGGGGAAGAAAAAGTTCTCACTCTGTCCCCAATGGCTCCCGCTGGACCTGGAAGTCCTCTCAAACCTCGATGGCCCTGAAACGGCCCCCAGAAAAAGTGAGTCAGTCGTTCATTTAGTTAAGACGTTAGGACTTTGATTTGAAAATCAGTTTCTTCGGGAAGGCACCATTCCATTAGTAATAAACAGTGTGAGAATGTAATACCGGTTTCATTTGTAGCCCCTTAATTATTTACCTGTTGTCTCTAATTTTACATTGACTCTCGTGGCATAAAATGTGATCCGATCAAATAAAATGGATCTACTCTTTATCGATTTGGGCATAGCGATCCACCGTCCAGTGTCTGTGTTCTTTTACCCAGTCTGACCTCCTCTCTTTATTTTCCGGTTTCTGGAAACGTTAAGCTTTTTCATTCCGCTCCAGATCGTCTAGGATTAGCTTTTGTACTATTATAATCATCAATAAGTGTAAGAAAAGTAGCAAATCTACATAGGCATGATTTTTAATATAAACTGTATTTTTTGCCCCTTTCTCGAGTCAAGTCAAATTTGTTCATACAGCATTTTTTTTTTTACAATGGACATTGTCTCAAAGCAGCTTTACTGCGATTAACAGACCGAAACCCTTCTTGGGCAAGACGGTGGAACGGAAAAACTCCCTTAAAATTACAGCAAGCAGCCGGACTCGCCATCCTCTTTAAATTATATATTATATATATAAAAATGAGGGGATATCTCAAAAACAATATGAAGCGATTAAAAAAAAGTAGCATTTGATTTTATTTCATTACAAAAGATCATCAGAAATGCAAATGAAAATTCAAAGAAAGTTGTTCGGTTATGTAAATGAGCTGCAGCATTAATTATGGTGATTGAGCAGTGATATAATTATATATTCATGGGGGTGAACAGGAGCATGCCAAACTATATATATATATATATATATCTGCTTATATCGTGAGAGCCCCTAACCCTACCCGATGACTTACCTTTATGTCATTTATTAGACGCCCTTATCCAGAGAGACCTACAATTCTTAAGTAATAACCTCATTACTAATAGCATGTAATGGGGGCGTCATTTGACTCCTTTTAATAGGTTCGTAAAACACTCCTAAAAAGTGCATTAAAGTTAGACTGGTCCATAACCTCTAAAATATCTTTTTGGGGTTCATCCATTTGTGGCCGATGGGCTGAGGACTTGCTTACAAACGTAGAAAAGGATCAACAGAACAGGACGTACCTGTAGTCCCACAGTTCCTGGGAGTCCAGGGGGCCCGGGTGGGCCTAGATCACCCTGTAAAAGAGGCATAGAGACAGTTCTAAACACATTCTCATAACAGGGACTAATAATAGATGTGTAGATAGACACAGATGAGCCGCCGCATTATGAAACGATCCCCAGCGACGTTTAGGCTGGCGTTACAAGTTAACTGTCCATGTGATCGAAAAGAAAAAGGGGCACGTTGGACCGGGCGATCGTCTTCCATTTTTAAAATGTCCAGCCCTTGTTTTTTTTGCTTAGATTCCCAGACTAAGTGATTTGGGCATAACGATTTGGCCCTTCTTAAAGTGGTTCTGTTCTCCCACAGACGCTTGCTGTACACTCACAGCCTTTGCACGTGTTGCAAGATAATCAACAGATAACCTGCGAGTGTTCTTAATGTTAATATACAGTACATGTACAGTCGTAATGCCGTTTTTCCGTGACCTTACCTTCTCACCGTCTTTGCCAGGCTCTCCTTTATCTCCTTTGTGTCCTGTGTGTCCCTGTGCAGTTAGAGAAGAGAATGAATCGCCATGGTAAATCACTACCGAATCGCTGTTGATGCGCATGTGGATATGGGTTTGACGGTTTACCTTAAAACCTGGCATTCCGGGGGGTCCTGGGGGTCCCGGTGGACACAGAGCTGGACACTGCAATGAGGAACGACGATTCTGAGATTGTACGTAGAATAGATTGACAGCATTCCTAACTCTGCACTAAGACCGTCCTTAAAGTTACAGTTTCAGCTGTTAACACGGTTTATTCGTCTGTATTGATATATCTTTCGATATTTTTGAAAAAAAAACAAAAAAAAAAACAATAATTTACTTAGTGGTACCTCAGATTTACACAGCTAGGGTTTTCACTTTCAATCCCTCGGTCACTAAATGACGTGCGATTTTTCAACATTTTATTACAAAACATGCTTTGTGTTCAGCATAAAATGTAGATACTACAAAAAACTCCAGTAGTTTAGGAACAAACACTACATGAGACGGATTACATTCCTGCTGAAACACTTTAAAAAGCCACTAATAGTTAGGTTGTTTAAACAAAACCCATTCATTTGTTGACTGATACACAGGTACAAATCCATCGTAAGTGGAATTTAATATATACAGTGCATAGCATAGCTTAGCCTAGCTTAAAACACCTCGATTAAACTACATTTGGGGAAAATCATGATCATAACGCTTAGTTGGCAGTAAGGCATTGAATGAGTCCTGTAATTCATTAAATAGTGTTTTGAAAGCCTCACAGCCAGCGATCATCACTCCCTGAATCACGCACTGCCCATTTCCTCATTATATTCCTATATATTTTCATCCCAAGTCAAAATGCAGTAAATATTGTAATACTGAATTAATTCTTAACTGGGAGGTCCTGTACTATCATTTGCTGCCATATTTAAATCAGAACAGATTTTTTTTTTTTTATTTACCTGTAGGTTTAGGCTAAGCTTTTAAAGTTCTACTGCAGACCAAACAATGCATTCAGGAACCGTTGTGAGAACTTACCAACGCTTCTCCATTGCCCTCGGGAAAACCTCCAGGTATTCCCTAATCAGAGGAGAAAGCACTCTCTTTATAAAACACTCTGCCTTTGAGGTCTTTATTGTGTAACTAGAAGGACGTGATGGCTTTATTCTGTCCAGGTGTCAGTGCAGTACTCACAGGAGGTCCGTCTGGACCTGGAAGACCTGGAAGTCCTGGAAGACCCTCTTGCCCCTGTAGTCAAGGATACAAAACCGTGGCACTGAATACAAATTATTGGCAGGACATTTAAAGTCCACACAGATGGGTCCTTGGACCTCTAGAGCGATGAGGCAGCAGCACTGACTACCGTGTTCTTTAAACATCTCCGCTTGACTGGGTGACTTTGCCTGAACAGCAAGTCCCCTAGATACGAACCAGTTCCGTTCCGAGATGCTCTGAGGCATCGGTTTGTGAGCCTCCAACATCTGATCTCTTACTTTCCTTGCCGTGGCCGTTGTTACGGCTGTTTTATTATAGAGATCATCGCTGCTTTTACGCTTAATACAAGGCATTCTGGGTTTAAAATAGCACCGTAATTCCAGAAAAAAAGGAAATCTGTACTGTACACAGCCTGCGTTCACGATCACAGTCCTACCGAACTACACTTCCCAGCATCCATCACCTTTGTTTACGTTCTGACTGCCTGATTTAGTTCAGCTGTTCGGTCTCTGTCTGGTTAGTCTGGTCATTTCAACCCTAAGTAACCACGTTCCCTCTTCCTCGTGCTGGATCGCGGCCCGTTTGTGGGCTCCGTACGCCCAGGTCTTAGTTTCGTTACTGCACTCGGTTCTCCGGCGTTTTTCAGTTTCCCAACCTGAACCGGTTTCTGGTTCTCATCTCCCGCTTTGTGCCGAACGCGGCCCGAATACGGCACGGGTTTTAATTCAGCATTTATGTAGATCATTGTCAGTGCATGGCCTGTGCACGTTCGCACCGTTGAATGTCTGACAGTCGAAAGTTTCACATCTGGGTGACTCGCTGTACAAAATTAACCCTGCCCTTTTTTTTTTTGGCTCGGTTTGGATTAAAATGGAAAACTCACCATGGGTCCCTGAGGTCCTACACCACCAGGTAACCCATTAGCTCCAGGGAGACCCTAGGGTTGAAAAACACACACACACACAATGTCCGTTTTTAATGGTTCTCCAGTTTAGTGTTATTTACAGGATCACTGATAAACACTGAGAGGATTGGAGGTACTTACAGGAGCTCCAGCTCTCCCTCTGCCCTAAGAAACACAGACAGAACTTGATTATTCGTTGGAAATCATGAGCATCACAAGCTCAATAAACACAATTTGGATTAGTTCCACTGGACATACTGTGCAAAAGTCTCAGGCCACCGTTACGTATTGTTTTCGGGAATGGTGTAACAACCGCATATAACGTACTGTAGGCGAACTTTAAACTTTGATTTGTCACTCCATAACCCCCTTTTCCACTGATCTGCATTCCTAACTTTGTCAGCTTTAGCAGATATGAGCCTTTTTAAGCTGTTCCCCTTTCTGAAAAGTGGTTTCCTGGCTGCCACCCTTCCAAAAAAGACACCCTTGCCACTGTGGAGAACTGTTTGTTTCAGGATACACATTTCCTGGTTATATTCTAATAGAGACTGAGAAGTAACTATATGGTGGCCTAAGACTTTTGCACAGTACGAGTTATCACAACAGCCCAGAAATAAGGCGTAGGCCCAAATGGTGTCACTGTTCTGTAGGTTTATGTTGATGAAACACTTACAGGAGGTCCGGGAGGTCCAGGTGGTCCTACATCACCCTGTAAAAAAAAAAAAAACACAAAATATTTTTATTTATCAGTCATATAAAATCAGGTGTCACCGTTGATGGCCTTTTTAGGCTCCTAATCCTAAATTGTACTTTCTTTTTTGCATCTTTTAAAAGCTACTTTGGTTATTCATCGTGAGTTTCATTTTTAAATCAGTAAAGGAAAAAAAAAAAAGAATTTGGTTCCCGAAAATACTCTCCCACAAAGGCCTCTAGTCCACCATCATGACCATGAAGTGAGACTACAGGGTGAGTCAAAACTCACAGGACAGCCTTTTATAGACATTTTAGAAACAAAAGGGAACGTGATAGATATGAATACCCCTGAAAGTCATGGATAAGGGGGCCAATCTTTTAGACAGGCTGGAACGTGGCCGCCATCTTGAAAGTCGACCATATTGGATCAAGGGCAAGTTTTTCCCCCCCAATGGGACAGTGGTCATGTAGGATATCAAAGAAGATCAGAATCCTATCAGAAATCGATTGGTGCGATCGGATTTCCAAAATCTCTTGTGGTTCAAAAGTGATCAACACTGATGTCCGGGGGAACGCAGCAGCCGTATCATAGCAACAGACTTCAACAACCGACACCCAGAAAGGTCAGCAATTTCACACAGCACTGTTACGTCCCTCATAACGGGACTGGACGACCAGAAGAAGGAAGTTTTATAAGCACATTTTCTCACACACTGACACAGACTATATATAAATGGCATTTTCACTCCGATGTCAAGGCTTATAATGTTTAACGACAGCTGTAATTAGTGACAATCATTTACATTCATTTATTAAGTAACATTTAATTTAATTTAAACTGAACTGTGCCAAAAGGGACACATTTTCAGCGTGTGATTTTGGGAAACCTTATTTAGATTTCGTTGTTTTTTAACCTGCTGAATAAACTTTAGAGATGCCCAAGACTGTGTTCGCAGTGCCGATAAAAGGTTGGTTTTATTTATGTGGACACTTTCAATTCCTCATTATCGCAGGTTCCAGTGTAGCTTCACCTTTACCAAAATGCTCTGAGAGGGTGAAGGAAGCTGCTACATTCCTTATCAGATTAGGAGTGCAGGAATCTGACTGCTCATTAACAAAGCTTCCTACAGGGAAAAACAATCCTCACTCACTCACTCACTGCCTGCCTCCCTCCCTCACTCACTGCCTGCCTCCATCACTCACTCACTCACTCCCTCCCTCACTCACTCACCCACTCACTCCCTGCCTCCCTCACTCACCCACTCACTCACTCACTCCCTCCCTCACTCCCTCACCCACCCACTCACTCCCTGCCTGCCTCACTCACCCACCCACTCACTCCCTGCCTCCCTCACTCACTCACTCAGTCAGTCACTCACTCCCTGACTCCCTCACTCACTCACTCACCCACTCACTGCCTGCCTCCCTCACTCACCCACTCACTCAGTCAGTCACTCACTCACTCCCTGACTCACTCCCTCCCTCCCTCACTCACTGCCTGCCTCCATCACTCACTCACTCCCTCCCTCCCTCACTCACTCACTGCCTGCCTCACTCACTCACCAACTCACTCACTCACCAACTCACATTCACTCACTCACCCACATTCAGTCAGTAACTCACACCCACATTCACTCACTCTCAATCACTCGCTCACACTCACCGACAATGTCGGACACCCATTCGCTCACTTGCTCACTCACTCTCACCCCCATTCTCTCACTTAATCACCCACTCTCGTTTCCCTGAATCTTCTTAGATCTTACTAAGATAAAATTTGTTGATTGATTGATTTCTGGAACACAATTTGGAGTAAACGTACCATCCCGTTAACCCTCGAATCAAATGTATTTTATACACAACAGAGTGATCGTTCATTTTCCTTTCAACTTTCATTTTCCCCTTATGTAACTGTATGTTCTGTGGATGATACTTACAACCGGTCCTGCAGGTCCGTCCTTCCCCTGAGGCCCATCGGGACCGGGCAAACCCTGGAAGAAAACACAAGCACCATTGAGTCTGCCTGGGCATGCTTTGTCCGCATATACGCTGGCAGACAGGCTATAAAAGCTGCTCACACTCACAGGTGCTTTCTCCAGCATGATTGGCTCCAGTGAGAACGTATTGCTCGGATGCAGGACAAAACTGCACAAGGACAGCTAAATCTCCCTCGACCTGACATGTTCACAATCTGCCCTTAGGTCTTGATATGTTTAGAGCAGGCTGTTCTTTTGTTCTAGACTCCAAGGGTGGCCCTGACCCTCATTACGACCCTGGATTTTATTTAAATATTCGAATCAGAAAATGCTGAAGCATTGACCATGTCACTTACGTCAATTCCAGGGAGTCCGGACTTTCCAGGAATTCCTGCTATCCCTGGTACGCCAGCTTTTCCTTTAGGACCCTTAACACACACACACACACACACACACACACACACACACAGAGCATAAACATTACTAACTTAACATTCACCTCACACAATTAACACCAGTAAAAAATATGACATAAACGCTCTAGTCTTGTCAGTAACGGGATCAACATGGTCAGGATGGCCGGGAGTCCGGAGCATATCTCGGCATTCACTGGGCACGGGTAGAGGTACACCCCAAACAGGGCACTAGTTCATCACTACGACCTGTAACAATGCCGGACTGTTATTTAGACTCATGTGAAGGAAGCGTCTGACTTATTATTATTATAATTATTATTATTATTATTATTATTATTATTGCTGCTTCCTAATGGGGGACTGTGGTTGTTTGTTTGTTGATTTGGTTTACGCGGCATCAGTGGCCATTTCAGAGACACACACAAGGTTATATCAGGACTAGTTATACACACACACTCAAGTCAGTGCCAATTTAGAGTAACCAATTAACCTAACACGTACATCTTTGGACTGTGGAAGGAAACCGGAGTAAACCCATGCAGATCCACAAAGGGACCTTCTTACTTTGAGGTGTCGGCACTACCCACCGAGCCACCCGGGACTGTTTTGGTAAAACGTTTGTGTCAGTAGGAACAGTTGCTCAAACACTGGGAGTATTTAATACATAAGAAATAATGCAGAGGTCCAATACTTACAGGCTTCCCGGGTAGGCCGGCCGGACCAGTCTTTCCCTGCAGAGAAAAAAACAAAGCAAATTGGATAATGCTTGTTAAACCATGTCTAATCTAGATCAATACAGGAATGGTACGTCTATCTGTCCCATGGTAACGTAAGTGACTTTGTACATAACTTACGGTTTGCACGTTTTAAGTGACAATAAGCTTCGATCAGATTTGATCTATAAACACTGTAGTTTGTGTGTTGCGTGCAAAAGCGATGTTATCAGCGGGGTTCTATGATTGGGGGAAGCAGGTTGGGAAGAAGGGAAGAAAGTTCATTTGGGAGCAAAAACCTATAAATGCGTCATACTGAGAGTCATGGGATTATCAGAATTCATTCTACTGTTTGTCTAGGGAGAACTCAGAAGTGTACACTTTGTATTATGAATGTGTTACAAGCGAGTGTTCCTGAAATAGCAGAGCTCACTAATGGTAAGGAATGTCCACAAAATTTTGGCCACAGAGTCAAAATGATACTTGACTTACGCTGGTCTCTGATTGATTGATTGATTGATTGATAGATACTTTAATTCAGCAGGCAGTAGCAGTATTTACAGTTGAACTCAGTCAAGACAAAACAAAGAGGGTTATACATATGAGCCCAGAAACCAGAAATATATCTAAAAAAATATATAAAATAAATATATATATATATAAATAAATAAATAATATATGAACTATTGACCAGTAAGCTATAGGTAAATGTAAAAACTACTATTGCACTGAGTGAATAAATAAATATGTAAAACATGTCCAAGAAAGTTAGTAAAGTAAACAAGGTGTAAATAAAGTGGAGAGTCTGAAATGAGCAGAAGTGGGACTGTGGTGGCCTAGTGGTTAAGGTGCTGGACTATGGAAAAGAAGGTCAAGGGTTCAAATCCCATCTCTGCCACAGTCGGGTTCCTGAGCAAGGCCCTTAACCCACAATAGCTTGGATTGTGAGACTGTATGAACTGTAAGTCGCATTTCCACCATCTTTGGTGGCCACTTTAACATTCAGTACTCGTAGCTATGCCTCTGCATATCAGAGAGGGACAGGTCCAGAAGGGACGGGTGGATGAGGGTGGAGGGAGGGGGCGCCCCCTGTTTTCATTTTTAGGTCTCTATGAATGAGCCCTCTGTCTCAATGTGCCACGCAACACCGCTGCTTCACCGATATTGCTCCCCACTCAAAAAAAGAGTTTGGGTTTGCAGTGGGTGAAGTTCTGTAATTCAGGGACGGGACATTAAACCCTTTCACCCTGCAAATAGAAACGCTGAGCTACAGGAATGCCGACCCCGGGGTAATGATGTGTACTGAGCGTTATCTGTCGTGGTTAAGACAAAGAAAAAGGTGAACTCACATTTGTTACTGAATATAAAGAAGGAATGAATCTCTTTATCGTTAAAGATCCAGCATCGGTTTCTTATTGTTGATGCTTTTGATTACATTTCTGTCCAGCGCTAAATATTCCGGGCGCAATTCACAATCGTTGGTGTTTATTAGCTATAGAGGTGAGTGTCTGGAGTGGAAACCTGCCACCAAACGGGCACGTCGTGGGAAAGGTTTGCCGGTTCCGGCTTGCTTTACATTTATATCATTTAGCGGACGCCCTTATTCAGAGCGACTTACAATGAATACGGTCTTACAGTCCGAGCCATTGTGGGTTAAGGGGCCTTGCTCAGGGACCCAGCTGTATCAGAGGTGGGATTCGAACCCTGGGCCTTCTGGTCCATAGTCCAGTACCTTCACCACTACACCCACCACAGTTCCGCAATTGCTTTAGAAGCAGTTCTGTTACTTTTGAGAAAGGTGTGCTTTTACTGCATGGACTTCATGGATGTTCTTTCTTCCTGGCTTTTTGGGCTACGTTTTGGGTGCGGGGACACTGTGCCCTCTCATACGCTTCACAAATGTATTGGTTATGCAACGCAGAGATGTTTGTCTGCTCCGTGCCTGTGCCCGACTCTTATTCGTTCTAAGTTGCTCTGAATAAGGGGGTCTGCCAAATGTGGCAGCTTCACCACACGTCCCGTCTCTGCCCGGCCGGCCCATTTCCTTCCGCTTAGCAGAGAGAAACTTGTTGTCACGGCGCCCATTATGTGCCAGTTGTGTCGTGAGCGAGAAAGCTGGACTGCTATGAACTGGATAATCACCTTTTCTGTAGACTAACACACTGCCCCAACTGCTGGTGTGATGATCTGGAGATCCATCGCGTCCCACAACCGGTCTTCACAACTTGTAGTGATACGAGGGACGCTAACAACTCAGCGATATGTGCAGGACGTCCTGTGGCCATTTGTGTTTCCTCTCTCGCCAGGGCATTTTTCAGCACGATAATGCTCGCCCCCACACACCAGGGGTTCCCCAGGAACGTCTTCACCAGCCTGCCCGGTTGCCAGATTTATCACTAATCGAGAATTTATGGGACCGGCTACGATGCCGAACCGGATGTAACCTGTGGGTAAGTGTAGAGATCCTGTATGCCTCCCACGCCCAAACCGTGCGTCTTCTTGTATCCAGGCTAGAGGCGGCCTAACAGGGTAACTAGAGCCTACGTTTAATTGTCCAGTTTGTAGTCTGGCTGGCTTTATGGTCCCGCGAGCCATGTGCTGCTCGTCCAGCTCTTACGGCACAGGGATATGGATGATTTAAACAGACGATGTAACCTTTTGTGTTCAATTTTAGATATGATTGTTACATTTGTAAGGTTTACGAAGCCTGTAAGGTTGTGAAACTGTAATTAATCGCTTAATTAAACAGTGTTCTGAATGATTTACACTTACATCAATGCCATCTTTCCCCGGGGGTCCCGGTTGTCCTGGAAGTCCGGGTGACCCTCGCGGACCAGGTGCCTAAAACAAACACAAACACACACAAGTTTGTCTTACTATCCTCGTGGGGAGTTTTTCATTTTTTCATTACCGTAGCTACTAAATATTAAATACTAAACCTATATTTACACCTAATCCTAAACCTAACCTTAAATACTACACCTATATAAATGCCTAATCCTAAACCTAAGCCAAATCTTTAATACTACAGCTATATTTACACCTAATCCTAAATCTAACATTAAATTCAGTAACTCAAGACTAATTTTGGCACTTTTGGCTTTCCAAACATAGAACAAGCTTTTTTTTTTTCTTGGCACACTACCAGAATATCAAATCTTTCTATTCTTGCATGGACATTTGGTCATCAAAATGATACGTAAACTGGTCCCACCAAAACACACACACACACACACACACACACACACACACACACTTCAGCACATCTATAGCACACCTATAACGCAGAGCATTCATTAAAGACTGCTTTTGCCATTTTTAAAGAGCTTCTTCAATGTTTGCCCAACAGAAAAAGAGCAGAGTCCACGCCCACCAAGTACCAGATATTTCATTTAAACTCTTCGTTTTAACAGTACAAGACTAAACGAATAAACTTCCACTCCCAATAAGAAGTCTCTCTCTGTCCATTCATATCGACTTTATGATTTTATTAACTCCACTGAGGGGTTCGTGGTGAGCATGCAGGTATTTTCGCTGCACTGGGGCTTTGTTTTGAACAAAGGTGGCATTGTAAGGGGGGGGGGGGTCCCTGGCCTGCTGGGCTCCGAATTCCTCAGCCAAACTTCACAAACCTCACCGTTACGTGAAAGGGGCTCTTCATAAACGCTGCCAGTGGGTCAACAATGACATACCAGTGACCATCTAAAATCAACTCATGCTCAGAGTCCAGTGTTCAACCAGCGGCAGAAATATCATCATTTCAGCATCACGTATGAGATCCAGGCTTGAATAAGATGTTAGGATGCAAGATAAGCAGAACTCTTTCGTGCTGTGGTGTGTGTGTGTGTGTGAGCATGTCCCACTACTGCATGTGAGCCACTTACTGCATCAATTAATAAAGAGCAACCTCTAATTACTGTCAGTCTATACCACTCAGTATCTAATAATGATAATAATAATAATAATAAATGATATACTGACTTATACCATCTTGGTCATCCAAAGATTCTTCCAAAATAAACGCAGTGATCATTGTAATTTGTAAAAGTATAAGCCTAATTTATTAGCATGGCGCTTCTCAACAATCCATATATGCATTAAACCTTACCTTGTTTTCAAACTAGAAAACTCTTGAGGAACAGATTTGCCAGTGCACGGGACTAGAATTAAAGATCGCGACCAAGCAAACACTTCTTAACGCATTAGTATTGCTTTCCCATGCTTCCTGTGACAGTTTAATCAAACTACAGAGCAGTACAGTTTACACTGACAATGAACACGGTGCCTTCATAGTGAAACCCAATGCCTTTCGAACCCCAAATCCAACCCCGATCGTTCTTCCACCATCAGGATCTATGAAACTCTACGATCACCTACCTGAGCGAGTGATGATGCCAGAAGCTGGCAGAGCAAGAGAAAGCCCAGAGCTGAGAACGTGGCCATGGCTCTCGTCTGTTCCCTCAGCTGGAAGAAGGCGAGTGGATCCCCCTGTTCCTGTAGCCTTTCTCAACACAGAAGCGCTCCTGTGCCTTTCCCTGCTGATTCCAGATAAACCGGAGCCTCCAGCCCAAAGGGGGGAGGGATGTATGGACGGAACATGGTGAAGGAGGAAGGCACAAACGAGGGGCCGGGCAGGTGAGACTACTGAGATGTTTGGAGCAGGATAAAAACTGAACAAACTATGGACTGTGGTGGCCTAACGGTTAAGGTACTGGACTATGGACCAGAAGGTTTAGGGTTTAAATCCCCTGAGCAAGACCCTTAACCCTCAGTTGTTTGGGTTGTAAGACCCAAATCGCTCTGGATAAGGGTGTCTGCTAAATAACAAACAGAAATCAAACCGAATGCTTCTTGGAGATACAAACTCACTTCTTGCCTGATTTACTAAAGTTCAGAGTGAAAGGTTAACGTAAATAGCCAACACTGTTAATATGTAATATCCTGTACTGATGTAAGGTCATGCATTTATGTCCATAGCACGTGTGTGAATCGCTGCCTTTCAGACAAAACGAACAGAGAAGCCATGGAGTTTGATGTTCGATACAGTGGTTCCTTGGTCATTCTTGACCCCCAGACTATAAAACAACCCCCCGTTAATCGTAAATTAAAAAGGTCATGAACTGATGAGTTGAATATAATCTTTACTGTATCGCTAACACTTACATTAGCGTACAGTTGTACATAATCATTAATAATAAAGCTTCTTTTACAATAAAGTGCGGAATAATCTCATTTAGTGAGTCGTGGATTGAGAGTGAAAAGTAAATACAAAGCACTCTATTGGTGAACTCCGAGCACTAGCATTGCTGCTAAGCTAACTGCACTCTGTGTTCTGGAACATTCCGTTCGATCGTTGTTAATAAACTCTGCACTCTCAATCCATAAGTAACTACGTTTTCTCTTTTCTCTCTCCGTTCTGATGTTCCCGTACCTGTTCCAGTCCTCCAAGGACTTCCTGCTGAGGACTCTTTTCTAACTGACTGTGACTAAAGTGCAGATATCCTTTAAAAGTAATTTATTTACGGTTATGATTTACATAACTCTACCATTAACACAAACTTAATTATTTCAATTAACATCTAGGCCACCCAAGAAAGACGGGTCTCTTTTTGAGTCTTGGTCCTCCCAAGGTTTCTTCCTCACATTTCGGGAGTTTTTCCTTTCCACTGTCGCCCTAGGCTTGCTCAGTTTGGGATTTTTTAAGATAACAAGGTCGTAAAGCTGCATTATACCGGAAAACATTTTTACTCCAAACCATGTTGTATTGCGGGGAAAACTGAAACGATTAGGACATTCATGGGGTGAACCAGCTAACAGAAGACTGAAGAAGATGGGGGGCGTACGGTACCCTAATCAGAGTGTACCTGGTGTTGGTAGGTAAGCGGTGCTATCAACGTCAGAAGTGTGAGGAAGCAGTAAAGTTGTTTTTGTTTTATTTTTTTTAAGTCAGGAAAGTGGATCGAATTTGGTAAAAGGGGAGGAAGAAGAAGATCTTCTCCTGGAGAAGCATCAGCTGGAAGGATTTTAGCCTCAATGGAGGCTGTGAAGAAATAGAGAAATAGATACATAGAACTTTACTGGTTTGTGAGGGAAATTGAAATGGTATCGTTACAGAAGGCTACGTGCTATAATCATATAATCATAAGACAAGACAGGTAGGCATGATGGGTGGAGTCTGTCCTCGAAAGTGTAGCTCATGCAGTCGAGCTTCCACCTGCCTTTGCTTGGAACCACAGAAACATCACAGATTTTCCTTTCAAAACATCATACAGCAGTGCGTTGCTCATTGTGAACTCCTCTGATCCCCAACCTCCCCGATTCCAGTCGCTCCCTTAGATCTGCCAGGTGCAGCATCTTTTCATTTCATGACCAGACCAGGTCTCCCTCCACGCACCTCCTGGACACCTGGTCGACCTTCTTCCTGAACTTATCAAGCATAACATCCTCGAGAGAGAGAGAGAGAGAGAGTGGATAACAGTGGACGGCGTGCTGTGGTACAGTGCTGCCCTCTGCTGGTGCTGGTAATATCTGTTCCTCAGCTGTTTAGTCGTCACTTGGCCCGGGCATGACCATCACCTCATGGACCATGTATGCTACTGTAATATAAATATGATGGGTATTTACGCCAGAAAACTACACCAAAACGTAAATGCAGCAGAATGACCGCCGAAAAAAGACGAATATTACACTACCATCTATACAGCATCCAAGTTATGGAAACTGCTACTAAGTATGGAAAATCCAGAAACGTAGGCTAAAGTCGTAACCTATGGTACGATGGACCTGATAGTTTTGTTTGATGGAAGCCAAATATACCCTGATAGACCCTATTGGGAAAACCACAGAAGGTCAGCCAGATGAACCAGTGGGGACAATCAAAGGAGTACTACCTCCAATAGGACAGGTCCCAAACACCATTTACAGCTTGGTACGTATAAGTAGAAGAAAGACATCCAGACAAGCACGAGAAACTTAAACCGTAAAAGTCTCGAACCACATCAAACGAGTTAAAACAGTCACTAGTCCAAACGTGAGCTAGCTAACGAGCGAGCAAGCACACGGCCAGTAAGGTAGACTCCTTACTTCTGCTCTTTTACTTGCCTCTTTGCTTCTGGATACTGTTGGGGTCGACGAATCTTTGTTGAGATCAAGCGATGATTAGTTGTTGAGAGTTAAAAGATAGATTTATTTATCACGCATTTCTCATTCCCTTCCTGGGATCGGGATCAATCCGGGGAGCTTTGAGGTGATTAAGCTTTAAGCTCTGGGTTTTAAAAGTGAACCAACAATGACAAATGGACGTTAAACGGCGCATACCTGTTCATACACCTGAATAGCTTCAGATGTAGTACATCCTTTTCACCACTAGATGTCTTTATATACACATTCAAATAGGGGCTGAACGTTTTAAACGTATGCTGTACTTCATAGCGAATTAAAATACAAACAATGCTAGCTAACAAATTATTATCAAAGGGTCTAACATTCACCCTGATACCCTAAGCTACACATTTTCAGGCAGATTTAGTACCTTTAAAAACCCAGCCATCACGGACTGTGTTAAGTGTAGACCTCTAGCCGTTACTGCAGCTGAATTTAAATCACGCAGAAGCTGCAATTAACGCTGCTCATTGGCTGAGATCAGCCACGTGGTTACACAGGCCGCTTTACATTGGCTATCGCTTCAAGATCGTTTATCTTTTCAGACTGTATGACAAATCGAATACGTTTCCCCTTAAAACAAGAGTCAAACGAGTCGCAACTTGACATAGCCTGGACTTTAGAGCAGTTACATTTCAACCAAAGTGAGTCGGGGCTTTGAAACGTTCAATTTGAGTCACAGCGCCATCCTGCCACCTGCTGGACAAGTAGCACACACACACCCTGCACGTACACTATGGGAACTCCTGGTGATATGGCGCCTGAATTATCTTCTTTGTTTTTTTGTTTGTTTTTTTTGCTTAAAAAGCAAAATATGAGAAAACAACTCTCAGTACTGCTCTGATTTCATACATATCGTATAAAACGTATTGCAAAGAAACGCAAATTTGTCGCGTGCGAACGTTTGGACGCCTTACCACGTGACCTACTGCCGCGTTTGCGTATCGTAATTGAATCGACGTGTTAAGCATTTACCATTATTGCAGAAAGGTTCGATTTTATAACTCCTATAAATGTTAATCCTGTTAGTTTATTGCTTAAATTCACATTTTACGGCTAGTTCAAGGAGTCGGCAGTGGCAGCTTGGCTGTGCTGAGACTTGGACCTCAATCTTCTGGCCAGTCGTTTGGTTTTTAAGCTTCCGATTTACCCCTGATCGACACAACTGGACCCTGAACGACGTTCACTATTAACTAAACCACCACCAATGTTTATGTGATGGTTTCTCCACCTAGTTTGGGCATCGTACAGACACAGCTGGACACGTCTGAGGGAGGGGAGACCTGCACCAGTGACCCTGCTTGCCCTGCGATGGACTGGCATCCCATATACAGAATGTTTAGTGCCAGGGCACAGTTAAATCATCCGGGTACACACTCTGGTCCCTTCCCCAAGACTAGAAACAATAACATCAGCCCTGAGTGGCCTGGTCTGAGGGAGGAGAGGCCAGTCAAACCATACCAGAGCCCTGGTGAATTGGTGCCCCGTCCAGGGCAAGCTTGTCTGACCAGGAAAAATCTGGCTTAGTATGAGACAGGAAGATGTCAAACGATACACATCAGGTGTGTGAGAGGAGAAGGAGAAGGAGAAGGAGAAGATTATTCCCACCTGCTGAGCATAAGAAGAGTTCTCCAGTTTAGAACCTCTTAACCTGGGATCCATCTAATGTAAACCTTAAACTGATTGAACCGTTTATGCATGCAAACACTGACAGAGGAAGTTGTTTTCTCATAATAGTTCGTCTTTTTATCACCATATCCAAAGAGCCTGTTGTGTTTAGGTATCATGCTATCATATGTAATCCATTAAATTCACCCATTTTAATGCGTTTTTAGATGTGGATTGTCAGAACTGCATGCGTTCACTCCACCTGATTGAAATCTGCTTCCTGTATATTACATGATACGCAAACCAGCTCATGCACTTGCCGCCCCACTTCCTGTTTTGTTCCTTGTTCCGTGCGTTCCTTTTGTGCAACAGATTGTTGACATGGCTTAATTTACTTTCAGGTGCCCAAGATGGCACTATGATAAGTCACAACAAGCCTATTGATCATCATACACTGGCAAAATATTTACCCTTTGCAACGTTACACTCAGAAAAACGACTCAAACAAAATTTCTGTTAACTGAATGAATCAGCGGCGGCGTAAAATCCAGACCGTATAAGTCATTCTATGCATTAATGGAGTATCGTACAGGAGTTACGACGGGCTTCGGAGCAGACAAATACATCATAGGTTGATAGCATTGTCAACCAACACTTACATTTACAAAATCGTTAACACAAAGCTTGTTTTATAATCAAGTGTTGAATGTCTTGTGAAATGTATTGACTGATCGGTCCATCAGAGAGCTTAAGGCACGGCTGCCCCGGATGCCCAGCCCAAGCAGGAAAGTGTGGTGGTTGTCACTGCTTTCCTTTTGGTTGGCTGTTGTCACTAACCTCTTTAGGACCCTTAGGAAGAAAGCTGATTTGCACAGAGCGAGCGCTATTGTGACTCCTGAGGTATGTAGCCTAGCAGTTATGGCACTGGACTCTGGAGTCCAGGGTTCAAATCCCACCTCTGCTAAGCTGCCACAATAGGTTCCTTGAGCAAGACAATGGCTTGGGTTGTAAGGGGTGAACAGCCAAGTATTTGTACCACGTCTGTATATATCACCCAGGATGATGACCAGAGCTGGAGGAGACTTTTTTTTAAATTACAGAAGTCCACCACGTACTGCCTGACTTACCTCGAAAGGCTTTGGCTCTGCTGTGGTGTGGTTGAAGCGCTTTGGGAGAACTGGGCTTATTTACTGGGTTTCTAAACTGTGTCTCTGAGGTCCTGAAGTGGTTTGATGGCTGAGCGGATTAGAAAGCTGTTTTTATTTTGTCCTGTGTGCACATGCGTATACCCGCATGTTTACGTGGTGGATCTCCATCCGGGTGCGTAATCCTAATAATTAAGGTGCATGAAAGGGATACGCTGGCTAAGTGGTTCCAGTTCATTCGCTACTTCAGACACCGGAGTTTCAGCTGTATTTATGGAACTCATTAGCAAAATACTCACATTTAATCGGCCCCCTAAGATCGGCCCCTGGTTTTAACATTTTCCGCCTGAAACGGCGTAAACAAACATTAAGGCTTTCTAATTAGAAGGTGCTTAGGGCTAGTGCCGTCGTCTCACACTTCCACAGGCTTTCTGTGTGGACTTTGCATGTTCTCCCAGTGATGGTGTGGGTTTCCCATGAGTACTCTGTTGAGTACTCTGTTCCTATGAATACTCTTTCCCGTGGGACAGTCTATCGCAGTAGTATGTATCCGTGGACCTCATGACTTTTTGTTCGATGCAAAATAGAAACGATTCCTGCAAATTCTTTTCACAATCCATAACAAAAGGCTGTTTTATTTTTGTTTTTTATTTTATTTTGCGACTTTTATATTAAAAAAAAGAAAAAAAAACTAGTTACCGGGGTATTGCATAACAAATTAGCCCCACACTGACCTTTTAAGATGCAGTGACTAAGTCTGTTTTTGAGTCATTGTTATTCTGGTTTAGTTTATCATGTTAAGACGGCTTGAAGACCCCAGGAAGTAAGAAATAAAACATGCAGTCATTTGGATATGAAATAAAATCGGTGTAGTGTTACAGTGCATCATATTATTCCGTTTAAATGACTTTATAGTGTTGAGAATGCTAATGAAAACAATAAAAAGAAAAAAAACATGGTCTAAATATACAATTGGATCTTTTTTTGAGTGTTTCTATTATGTTTTTTTTTAGCACAGGGACTGTGGTGGGGCAGCGTTTAAGGTCTGTGGACTGTGGACCTAAAGGTCCAGGGTTCAAATCCCACCTCTGCCAAGCTTCCACTGTTGGGCCAAAGGGGAGGCTCTCTATCTATTCATTATATAGATATATTTATGTATATATCTGCGGATTATATACATACACTGTATAATATTTATATAATGTTATCTGTAGATATATTTATGTATTCATGTGTTATATTCCGTAAAAATGTTTGCGCTTGCACTCTTCTGCCTTTGCAGGGGAACGTAACTGTGGATTAGTAATAAATGGGGAAACCCAACATAATGGTGAGCTGAGTTACTGTAATGCAGAGTTGAGTGAAGACTGAAAATGTGGCTTTAAGAAAAACGTTCATTCATCTTTAGTTAGTGCTTCACGCTGAGCAGAGTCACGGTGAGTCGAGAGCCTGTTCTGAAAACACTGAGCACGGAACAGATTATCACGTACAAAGATGGAAATTAAGAAGAAGACAAAAACCCAAGAGATATTTCAAACAATAAATAAAAGTGCTCCTTTGAACACTTATAATAATAGTAACATGCTCTAAATAGAAGTGCAAGTGAAAGTCAGGTACTTTCCCAATCCTTGATTTCCTGAGTCCTAGATGACGAGTCACCTCTTGTAAATGCCACGAGCACAACGTTCCTGAGTCACAGCCGTGAAGGAAGTGAGAAGAAAAACAACATATTGTGGTATTTAGGTTCGCATCTGTGTTTGGAATGCACACAAATCATAACGTGGGTCAGCTAGGGTCCGTGTTAGTGTTTACCGTTATCTTTACATGGTGGCCACATCATAAACCGTGCAGTTAAGATGCTGGGCTCTTAAGATGTGAGACCTTAAAGGTTAGACTCTGGGTGAAAGAAGATGTGGTGTCCGATTTAATCATAAAAAAAATGCTTTCGGTGAAATATTTATCCTTTTTCATTCGTTTAGCAGGTGCTTCTTTTGCAAGCTTAGAATTAGGCACAGAATCTTAAAGCATCACCATGTCATGTGCCGGTCAGATTCAGAGTCGGGGTGGCAGTAAGGTGGGTTTGGGACCTATTCCGTGGGACAGTCTATCGCAGGGTCCGTGCACCTCATGACTTTTTGTACGATGCGAAATACAACAGAATCCTGCAAATTCTTGTCACAATCCATAACAAAAGGCTGTTTTATTGTTGTTTGTGACTTTTATATAAAAAAAAAAACTAGTTACCGGGGTATTGCATAACAAATTAGCCCCACACTGACCTTTTAAGATGCAGTGACTAAGTCTGTTTTTGAGTCATTGTTATTCTGGTTTAGTTTATCATGTTAAGACGGCTTGAAGACCCCAGGAAGTAAGAAATAAAACATGCAGTCATTTGGATATGAAATAAAATCGGTGTAGTGTTACAGTGCATCATATTATTCCGTTTAAATGACTTTATAGTGTTGAGAATGCTAATGAAAACAATAAAAAGAAAAAAAACATGGTCTAAATATACAATTGGATCTTTTTTTGAGTGTTTCTATTATGTTTTTTTTTAGCACAGGGACTGTGGTGGGGCAGCGTTTAAGGTCTGTGGACTGTGGACCTAAAGGTCCAGGGTTCAAATCCCACCTCTGCCAAGCTGCCACTGTTGGGCCAATAAACAAGGCCCTTAACTCTTGGTCCACCCAAGGTTTCTTCTGTCTACACTCAGGGAGTTTTTCCTTACCGCTGTCGCCCTAGGTTTGCTCAGTTTGGGTTTGGCCTTGTAAGATCATATAAGATTGTAAAGCTGCTTTGAGACGATGCTCCGTTGTAAAAAGCTCTATAGAAATAAACTTGGGTTGTAAGTCGCTCTGATAAATGACCAAATGTAAGCGCACACACCCCGGCTGGACGTCACCCTGACACAAATGGCCCAGCTCTGCAACGGACTGGCATCTCGTCCGGGTTTCCTTCTTGTCCATCTCTATACGTGGCTCATAAAACATAAAAAGTTGAAACCTCTGATTAAAGCTTCCTGAATCTATTATATTATTATATTATATTATAATATATTATATTCCAAGCTTGCACAGCCGGTAGTGCTGCTGGTGCGCAGTTTAGGCGACCTGGGTTTGATCGTTTGTCAGCTACTGTTCGTGTGCAGTTTGGCATGTTCTCCTCGTACCTGCTTTCCGTAGGTGTTCGAATGAATTAGTGAAGTCAAATTCAAATTCTCTGTATTCAATACTGGACAAAAGTCTTAGGCCACCATAGGATTAATGTTTTATCTATAGTGTAATGTCTATATATAATTATTTATAAGTCTCTTTCGTTGGGTTGCCAGGTTAAGTCTTGTGTAGTCAGGAATGGTGTTTTTGGAAGGGTAGGAGCCAATAAACCATTATAAATAAACCAGAATAGGGTGAAAATATATGAAGAGTTATGGATTCAAGCCAACAATATGTTGCATATGGTCATTATATCATTGTGAAAACAACAAATCTATCAGCGGCCTAAGACTTTTGCATATTACTGTACTTTGGGGTTTGGCGTCCATATTGATCACTGGCCTCCCCTCCCTCGGACACGGCCAATCATACCTTGTTGATGCGCATTCCATGTCACGAACGGGAGAGGACTGAGACGCAGAGTCAGACATAAGTGCAAGTGTAGAGGGTTTATTTACAGTGAAAGAC
>JAUZST010027430.1:0-30205 GCA_034779995.1 Parotocinclus haroldoi | reverse complement strand
ACACACACACACACACACACACACACACACACACACACACACACACACACACTCACACACACACACACACACACACACACTCACACACTCACACACTCACACACACACACACACACACACACACACTCACACACACACACACACACACACACACACACATGCATGCAAGTATATATTGCTGGAAATAGCATTTAAGCAATGAATCACTGCTTTTACAGAGGGATGAATGTGGTCAGCAACACTACTCTATGATAACTAATTACTAACACTATGGAAACGCAATGGCAAAATGAAAACAAAATAAAGAAGCTGTGTTTTGACAACCATAATGTATGTCATTTCCTGAGTGCTTTTGCTTTAGTGATGATATAATGATCACTTAAAGCTTATAAATAATAAACACTGTGCCTCAGCTAAATTACCCTGAGGCCTTGCCATCCCACCTGTTTTTCTGATTGACTGAAACTACACAACCCCACATTACTTCAGAACAGATGGTGTATATTTAAATTTTAATGGCTTTAAATATGTATTTGAAGGGATATTCTTTAGGTCTCTCAGTTTTTGAGTAAGAATGCTAATTGTTTATTAATAGTAGCAGGAGCATGGCATTTACAACACACTGCATTGCATGAATTCTGCATTATACAGGGTGAGTCAAAAGCCACAGGACACTCTTTTTTTATTTCAGAGAAAATGGAGAATGGCATATCTGAATACCCCAGCAAAGTAATGGGTGAGGGAGCATATATTTTAGGCTATGTCTGGAAAATGGCTGTCATCTCGAAAGTCGCCGTATTGGATCAAGGGCAAGTTTTTCCAATGGGAAGGTGGTCATGTAGCATATCAATGATGCCGACTGTATTGTCTCAGAAATCGACTGCCACAATTAGATTTGCAATAAAGTTCAAAACTTTTGCTGTTCGTCACAGGTAACGAAAGAGTGAGGCTTCTGATGTCTAAAGAACACAGCTACCGTATCAAGAGACTTCAACAGCTGACACTCAGAATGATTACCAGTTTCACACAGCACTGTTACATTCCTCATGGACAAATTCAGAGAAAACAGCACTGTGGACGACAAGCCATGTAATGATAGTCCGAATAACTGTTACTGACGAAGAAACCTCAACAACAGTTTTGACAGCCTTTCTGAAAGTCCTTGATACATGTTTAGGAAAAAAAGTAGAAAACTCTGGAGGAAAGAAATGTAACACATCCAGTCAGTCAATCAATCAATCAAAAATATTTTTTGGTAAAATATATTTACAAAGTTGATTTGCATATGATTCCTAATCTCCAGCTGCTCGCGTAAGAAACACAGAAAGAAATATGGAAAGAAAGAAGGAAAATTCCTGCCAAAATACTGTAAAAAATACAGCTTGGCCATTTCCTATTTCATTTTGACATGTTGCTTTTAACGCAGTAAGGCTTTGAATACACTGATACACCATGAAACTCTCACACCATGACCATACACCATGAAACAGTCACACACTAAATAGTAAAAGATTACACAGTGTCAAACAACAAACAACATGTTTTCCATCTAAAAAGAGGCGGTGCTGTGTCTTGCCCCAGTATATTTGGTTCAGAGTGCATTACGTAGCTTTATATCTCTATTTGTTTTCTTTTCCTGTAGTCTTTATTTGTTAGGCTGTATTTCTGATGGGATTTATTCAGGCTATCATGTGTTGTGTGTATATGTTTGCATATAAGTGGCTACACAATACGGCGTAACTTGTGCAAACAGGCCTGAACTGATTTAATGCTTATTTTTATGCCGGTGGCTTTGTGGCTAGCACTGTCGCCTCCCAGAAGGAAGGTCCACAGATCAATCCCAGGTGGAGCGACCTGGGTCCTTTCTGTGTGGAGTCTGATCGATGTAACCTTGTGTCTGTGGTTAAAATGGCCATTAACACCGATAGCGAAGTTAAATAAACCAAATAAGCAAACAACAAACATTTTAAAGCCTTTACAGCCCCTTACCTACAATCTTAGGTCAAGTTTTCATTGTTCGATTACCAATATTATCTGGCAACTCTGGGTACGAGGGCAGGAACAACCCTAGACATGGCACCAATCAGTCATAGGACACTCGGACACACTCACAGATGGAATCACACACTAAGGCCACTTTAGAGACACCAATTAACCTAAAACATATGTCTTTTGGCCTGTGGGAGGAACCGGAGTACCCAGAGTAATCCCACGTAGACATGCAGACTCCACACAGAAAGGACCCAGGCCGCTTCACCCAGTACATTCTTGCTGTGTGGCAGCGGCGCTACCCACCGAGCCATCGTGCTGGCCTTATCAATATTAAATAATAATAATAATTATCATCACCATCATCTCCACCCTTTTTCGCCTCATCACAGGTGTCAGATGTCAGTTAAATAATAGTCAGTGTTAGTGCAGTTAAATAAAACAGATCTAGACTAACTCCAGACTTCCAGGTTTGTGTGCCTACTTAGCTGCTAACTAATGACATTTTGCATGGTTGGTATCTCTACAGTGTTCCAGTGCATGTGTGTGTGTGTGTGTGTGTGTGCACTGTAATGGACTAGCACCCCGTTCTGGGGGTGGATACCAAATTGCACATTATGCTGCTGGTTACCGCAACCCTCGAACCTTGAATTGGAATAAGGGGGATAAGTAAGTAAGCAATGAGTGATACCTGTTTTGTGCAGTATTATTCAGTTACGGGTGCTTGAGCAGGTTGTGCAGAGGTTAAGACAGTAGCCCATTATGGTAGGGACATAAGTTTATGTCTCAAAATGTTCTTTCAGCCGGGGCAAGCATCACATGCAAACACAATTGGCTATGTCTGAAGAAGAGGTGGAATTTAGGGGGACTTCAGCAATGTTGTGTTTCTGCAACTCCAAAGCTTACTTGTGTATTGATATAAAAAAATCATTGTCACCGTATAGTGTAGTTTAGTTAAACATATTCTAATAAAATATCTTATAATATTGTTCTTTCCATATAAATCACCATATGTCTACATTTGAAGAATAGCTTCTGTATGCCCATAATAATACCTCAAAAAGCAAGTTAACCTTAGGGCACACAAAACTGTCAATGCATCCCAGGATGCCTTATCAGTACATTGTTCAGTGAGGTTCAAGGCAGGGTCAGTGGTTAGGTTCTGCATTACTAATCATAAGGTAGTGTGTCCAGGCCCAGCTGTTGCTGTTTGTAGGTTGAGCAGTGTTCCCTTAGGAAAAAGACGTCTGCTAAATATTATAAATGCTTAATAATCAAAATAATCCACTGCCTGGAAGTTGTGAGATTTAGCCTCCGCTTACGGTGTCGCATCACACATCGCTCTCTGATGTTGCTCTGGTAAAGCTATGTTAATTAACATTCTGCCTTCATCTCGGTCTTGCTGTCCAAATGCAGATGAGAGCAGGAGTGGAGGCGTCACACCAATGCAGAGAGCACATTTCCGGCTCTAATTAGCGAGAAAGGCTGGAAATGGGTTTCTAACTCGGCCTTGATATTGCAGTTACATGAATATTGTAGAGACTCCCCAGCACTGTATATAGAGGCCATTGATTGAAATGCTAGCACCTGGGTGAATGTGTTACTTTTGTGTAATTTGTGTGATTTGGTAGTCCTGCTCTTATGTGAGCTCATTACAGTTTCTCACAATGAATGCTCTGTTTAGGTTATAAGAATACATGGTGGTGATCATGCAGTAAAACGTCTCGAACCCACTCAACTCGGGTTCACCGGATAATCCGTATGACCAAAATCACCCGTGCCAAGCATTAGTGGTGCTAAAGTTATTCGCACGATATCGTCGGCCATTATTATGATTACAAAAATGGAAATAATACCTTTAAAGTGGTGATCAGATAAAAGCTGCTGCTTTCTGGACCTATCAGCCGTAATTCAGTAATTCAGATCCTCGTCTTTTTCTGAAAGAATGATCGTCCCACTAGTTGAGCGGTTATCTAAAACACAGTTAGTCAAGTATGAGAATTATAATAAAATAAAATTTCATTAGCGGCAGCTCATATCCTTGCAGCGGCCTTACGGATTTCACCTGATACCAAATGCATTTAAAAGACAAATGCTAAACGCTGGTGAAAAGGATCGATTCCGAATGCTATCGCTGCCTTGCATGCAGTCAATAAAACCCCATTATTGCCATCACACATAAAAACATGAATCCAGTGCACCAATGATTTACTTCTTCATGGACTGCTGAAATTGACTGAGCAAGTGAGATATTCATATTTATTAAGAACAGTCCTAATTTTCTCAACCCCCTCCTTTTTCAGACACTTATTGGAGATCAGCAAGTCAGTGGTGTTTAATGTATGTACAGTTTGTGGGTTGGGTATGTTCTTATGAAGATGGATGCATGCATGGCTGGATGAATGGGTGTGTGGGTGGATGGGTGGATGGATAGACGGATGGGCAGATGGATGGATGGATGGATGGATGGATGGATGGATGGGTAGATGGATGGATAGATGGATGGATGGATGGATGGGTAGATGGATAGATAGATGGGTAAATGGATGGACGGATAGACAGGTGGATGGATAGATGGATAGATAGACTGACAAACAGATAGATAGATACTTTACTGATCTCGAAGGAAATCTTGCAGCCAGTAACAGGATTTACAATACAGCACAATCAAGACAAAACTAAAATGGTTGTTCAGACATTTTTTTTATGAACTATAAAACTATTAGTCCAGTAAGCTATAGATAAATGTAAAAAATGTACTTATTGCACTGAGTAAATAAATGAATGAACTATAGCAATAGTAGTTATAGTAGTAGTAGCAGACCTGCTGTCGAGTCATGCCCTGTCTAGCTTTTGTTCCTGCCTTGCACCCTGTGTTGCCCAAATGTTGTCTCGAGATACTTTAGTTTCTCCCCACATTCCAAAAACCTATTTGCTCAGAATTGCTTTTGTGTGAGTGAATTTGACTAGTCTTGCTATAACCTTGCTCATGTCATTTATAACCACTGATGTTGATATGATTTTAATCACACATACAAGTAAGTAAATATACTGCCCACAAAATAGTGAATTATGGAATGTCCCCTAATTTTGTAAGCAGTGTAATTAAATAGGAATAAGGCATCACATGTTCTCCTGGGGTATGTTTTTGAAATCCAATGTTTTCGAATCCGAAAGTGAGGGTCTTGTCCCTTGGAACTGTACATGGATTTCAAACAAACTCTCAGTAGCATCGCAACATTTTTTAAAAGATATTATTACTTACACGGTGACAATTAACATTCTCTGGAGTTTCGAACTTTATATGCCAAGTCTGTCACCAAAACAGCCTGTAAACCTCTGCTTATGGTTTTCTACAGTATGTACATATCTACCTTATTTTTGTGATAAGGCGTTAAGCGCAATTCATGAACACGACAATGTTAAGGTGCTTCATATCTGATTGAAACATGCAGGTCTTCAATAAACATGAAGTCTTGTTGCTTTTATACAGCTCATCTTTTATGCTACTTAATATCTTACTGGGTGCATGTGCTTATTATTTATAAAGCCAGTAAATAAGTGCTTGCTCAGTACATGGTGTTGTTTATTTATGGACGGAGTTCTAATGGCTAATTTTTTAGTACAGAAATGCAGGAATTCTTTGCTTTCTCCCAGTGTTATTATTTTTAATTGGATAAGCTGAATGAAATATGAAGCTTCAAGGACCACATATGTACTGTTATAATCTATCAGTGGTCTTTTTTTCTGTGCTCACCATGTTTTTCTTTTTGTATTTTAATTACAATTTACAAAACATGGACTAAAGGTATCAAGAGTTCAAGATAGAAAGTCTTCTCCCTGTTGACATGCTTTGCCAAAAAGGGATCAAAACACAATTTTCAGTATATTTCTAAGACAGCAACAGTGCTGTCATTAAAAAAAGTAATGTAGAGGTTTTGTTCTTTAAGAAGCTCTTCTTGTGACAAAGGAGATACATAGACAAATCTCAGTACAACCCATAATAACTTCGAGACAATTCTGTTAACAGCCTCGTATACGTGTTCCCTCTTGCTGTATTGTTAATATTCTGGCCTTCATTCTGACCTTCTTGAACAGCCTTGAATTAAACAACAGAAATGTGTCTGTACTGCACATTAACTTTTCTTCAACATAACGGAAAGCATAAAAGTGTAAGACTTAGGGAGTTATTCCAATACAACCAAAAATTATGCTACAGCCTTGTGTTTCTGACCCTTCACCTGCTACGAAATGGGTATTAGGACCCAAAGATGTGGGGTAGATGGAATCCCACGGCGTATAATAAGAATGGGGAAATAATATATATTAACTATAAAAAAGGATAAGAAGGGAGAAAAGGCCCTGAATAATAACCGAAACTGAAAAGGGAATAAATGAGTGTATTTGAGCACCGACCTCCTCAGCTGGCCAGAGCGCGCCTGAATCGCGAGAACGCCGAAGCGGCAGGGGATAGATGTGCAGCCAGCACAAAGCTCTGATTTGGGACGTCCCCCGAATCGCGTAGAATGCGTGTATAGCGAGGGCGCAAGAGGAACCGTAGCGCCAGGAGGCGAGCAGGAGCTTGCACGAGCAAGTAGCACTAAGAAGCCATGCCGGGGTGCGTCTAAAATACAGAGCGCAGCCGGGTGGCAACACTCGGGCTGAGTTTCATTTAGAACGGGCAGCCGGCTGGAGTGAAGCTATACAACGCGAGACCCCATGCCAGGGCGTGTCTTGTTTAGAATGCGCAACTCAGTGCGCGCAGCCGGCTAAAGTGAGGCTTGAAGGGAACGCAGGCACCAGTATGCAAATGGCGCACGTAAGAAGCCAAGCCGGAATGCGTCTCAAATGGGGGCGCGTAGCCGGCTGGAGTGAAGCTGGGCGCAGCACCGAGTAAAGGCGCGGAGTGAAGGGGAAAAGCGGAGGCTGTCCCTAGATGATATAAATACCTCAGAGGTTACCCTCCTACGCATCCATTGGCTCTAAATGCCCCCGTACGTACCAACTAATCGAACTGATCAAGCAAACATCCAGTGTATCGAGGCGTGTGCGTGCTGGTGGTCGGATGCACCGGAAGAGTGATGACCTGGCAATCAAGTCTCTATTTTGAAATAATTGGATAAAGTAAATCGATTTTGTCCTGCAGTTTCAACCAAGCACGTTCATACTGTTCACAGCAATAGCAGTAATCATTACATGGAATTTGTTTGGCGCTGCTACATGCTCTTGGCATGCATTGAGGTTTTTTTTAGCCATGTTTCTGTTTGGCTAAACATGATGTGTATTTGTTGCCCCCCCGCCCCCTCCAGTTTACAAGATGCCTAAAGAAGGTGGGAACTGTTTGTTAGTGTTTTTGCACTTAATTTAATGTATACACGAACTGATCTGTGTGTGATCTATGATGGAGAAAGAAAGAAAGCCAAGACACTTACATACCAAAAATCATAAATCAACAATGGGGAGTGGCTATGGTGTATATTACATATAATCCTAGGACTCATGACTGATGTCAAGTTTTATCCAGGATCACTAGTTTAAGCAGGTGATGTCATTTGATGACAAGGCACAGATGACATTTTAATATTTTATTGAATGCCAATATGTACAGTTTCTAATCTGAACAGGTTAATTTTCCTTTATTACAAAAATCTAAACTTAATTTGTCCAGCTGTGGCCAAACTTCTGTAAAAGACCATAGTATGGGGATTTTTAACTATGAATTAGTCCTCAAACTACACTTTTGAAATCAGTTTTATTTTATTTAATCAGTAAAACAGCTCTAGAAAAGTTACGGTAGCCAAAACGATCAGTTCCTTTGGGTGGTTTGACCATTTGCAGGTACTGAGTGTGACAGAGTGGATTGTGTTTTGAGTTTTTTCTTTCTATAAATTACTGGGGACAAAGTTAAAGATGGAACATATAGACCTTGATTAATAAAATAAATACAACGAAAATGCATTAACTTGGGAAGCAGAATATGTAGATATACGTACGGAGATTAACGAAAGGAATGAATGAATTATGTTCAGAAATCAATATTTCAATCACAGATTACATTTTAATTTACTTTTAATTTTCCTTAATAAATAAGATTTGATTCAGACCATCACCTAATCAGTAGCTCATTAAGTAGAATGATACGTGTCTTTATTGGAATTCCTCAGATACTAAAATAGAACTCCTGTCAAACGTAGATATGATGATCTTAAGAAAATATATCTCTTAATTCATTTGAATTCAATTATAATAGTTTTTTCACAGTTGTACTTTGGCAAAATGTTCAAAAATGTTTTACAATTTTCTATGTATCTGCTGTTATAGACAATAATAATACAAAAAAATGAAAGCTATAATTTGAATCTACAATTATTTTAAGCTATGTACTTTGACCTTACTTAAACTTAAAGCTTAAATGTTAAGAATAAAATATACACTTCTAATAATAAAAAATGGGTATTATTATGATTATGATGATTATTATTAATTATAATAATAATTCTGTGTTATATAGCAGCACACACCTTAAACCCATCATACAGAACCTTTTGTTCTGTGGTTGTCCTGTCTCCTGTCTGGTATCTTCACTTAAATTCTGATTAACATGGAAATGTATGAACTTTAAAATCGCATGGGCACAGAGCCCGAGAATGAGCATTTAACATGCTGCTCCGTGTGTGCGCGTGTTTGTGCGTTTGTGTGTGCGCTTGTGTATGCACGAGTGTGCATGTGAAAAGAAAGAGAGGATTCTTGACTCCAGGTAAAGAGGTATCAGAGGGATTACTTGACACCCTGGGCCGAGAGTGCTATCGCTTTTAGCGGTACCACGCCTGCCAGACTGCCACAGTAAGCTGCTTGTGCGAACGAGTCACTTATGGTGTTTCTCCGAAGGGTGTGTATGATGGTGAATGCTGTGAAAACCTTGACCTTTGGCAACTGGTCTTTTGTTCGCGTTAAGCAGTGATGTGTCGAAGCTGAGCAGCTATGAGCTCTTGGATCAAACGCTTCTGGCAATATGGTACTTTTGTAGTCTAGTTTATTACAGTCTGACCTTGTTATTAAGCCTACCTCAGTTTTATGGCTGTTTTTGGTAACAGGCAAGTTTGGCAACTTAAACGAGGTTACAAAGAACTAGACATTCATACCCGACGCTGTGATAATGTGCTATACTGAGCAGCCCTCGTGATCATACAATAACATTTCAAAATGTTAATAAATGTACTGTTAAATGTGTCAGTGAGATTAACACATCCACATAGCCATAACGAATTTCAGCAAGGAAGCAGCAGTGTGGACAGGGTCAAGATCCACCAGTAAGCTGAGCTGCCAGCTGAAGAGAGAGCAGGGAAGGAAACTCGGATTAAAATGACACCTACTGAAAACATGGAGGCTTAATGGGCTAGAATGCCATTGCTGTGACAAATGTGAGACGTTTGTCACATTTCAAATTTGTGAGAGCAAGAGGCAAGGTTTGTGGCTTTTCAGGCTAAAGTGCATGGGTTTGGTGAGGTAACGGTGGGCACGATAATGAGGTTAGTCTGTAGTTACATTTATATTACAGGATTTTGCAGATGCCCTTAACTAACAACTTACAGTTCTTCCTAGTTGACGTTACATCATGCTAGTAAAAAAAAGCAACAAGAATATAATCCAGTTATAATTCGGTTAAGATTTGATGCAAGTAATTCCTCAAAACAATCATTTAAATCATTCATTCATTATCTTCTGCATGTTCCACACGGGGTCACAGTCCAGCCGGTGCCCACCTTGCATCTCTGTGCACAAGGGCAGGAACAACTCTAGATGGGGCGCCAGTCCATCGAAGGGGACGCATGCACACAGTCACACACTAAGGGCCACTTTTTAGAGACACCAATTAATTAAAACAAAGCCACAAGTGTTTTTCACCACATTGATTTGTTTATCTGTTGTCGTAACACGACAAATTTCCCCTTGTGGGATAAAAAGGTTATCTTGTCTTACATATATCTTACACTAATGGCAGACACAGGTTGACAGTACTCAATGAATCAAACGCAAACATCATACAAACCGAATCAAAAACATAATAGAAACACACACACACACACACTGTTTTTACTGTTAATGAATGGTTAAACCCTGTTGTTGTGCCTACATGACTGGATTTGATACAGTCAAATTATGTGAATCCTGTCAATAATTTTGCAATGGAAATATTTTGATGGAATAAAAGGGTATAATCAATGAATGTCTTCATCCACACAAGTAAGCAATGCATCAGGCGTGGTGGATTTAATTATACGCTGCTTGCTTGGGATTCTAATTAGTCATTCAGATGAATGGTTAATTTCCAAAATGTTGCACATCCCAATCTTTCTGTACAAAGAACTTTAGCCTTCCATAATGAGAGAAAATGATCTGGCATGCTTAATTTGCAGGCTTTGAACTAGGCGGCATGCAATTGAATGCTATCTTTTTTATTTACTCTCTCCTAATCATCACTTTATCTCCGATTCCTCATCTTGTACAGTTCTTGCTTAACAAACATAGCATCCAGAAAGATAGTCCTGTGATGCTAATGCTAAACAAGTGATTAGGCGTCCCGTGCGATTACTGCAAAGATAGGAGCTGCATATGGATGCTCAGGTTCTGCCATTGCGCCCTGACCTTTGCTCGATTAAAATTTGGCACAGCACCTACGAAATCAGCCGTGCTGGATTAGACGTGTGTTTCTAGCATCATCTGATAAATCAAACCGGTGCCTGAGACAGAGTCTTTGTGTCACTTATAAAGAATGATGTGACAAATAAGGCGCCCTGCTCTACAGTTCATCACACTGGAAGTCAATGATAAACTGTAATAGAAAAGAAAACATGACTGTCAGACTGACTGTGTGAAAGCCATTTGTCATAACTGATGTGAGACGCCGTGGTTTAACCTAATGTTCTCAACCCGTTGCCGAAGAGCTGCTGGTTTCAGGAATTGCATGCAGCCAGACTGAACATCTGTAAACATGGCACTGAATAAAATCTGAAAACGTTACGCTGTAATGTTGTTTGCTACATCATGGCAGTTCTGAGAGAATTTCCTCAGAGGTTCTACATAGAAGTTAGAAGTTTAGCTGGTTATTGCTTTGATATTGCTTTTTAAAAACAGTGCTGTAGGTTTCATTTCCAACACATCAGCATGCTTGGAAAGTCGCTAAATGTTGAGGTAATGCACTCATGACAAAATCATGTCATATTCACTCAGGAGTCAGGAGTCAGAACTGAGACCTTCAGTAGACTTGTGGGAGTGACCGAAACTGAGATCTGAGACCAAAGCAAGATTTTTTTTATCGTACAAGAATAAAAGGTGGAAAGGAAAATGGAAATATTTTCATTCATTTAGTAGAAATTTACTAAATCATAAAATAGAGTTAAACTATACGCTATACTCCATGTCTGTGAGAGCGGACTGGATGTGCTGCTCTGTCCCTGAGGGAATGCAGAGAGAGAGCTGTGCTTCTTCCTCATGGGTAGTTTCTGTTCTGTGGGAATTAGATATGATTTGTATATTTTTTAATAGCTTGCTAAAGGGGTCTGGGCAGCATGGTGGCTCGGTGGGTGCCTCACAACAAGAAGGTCCCTGCTTTCTGGGTGGAGTCTACATGTCCTCCCCGTGTCTGCCTGGGTTTACTCCGGGTACTCCGGTTTCATCCCACATGCGTGTTAGGTTAAATGGTGTCTCTAAATTGTCATTGACTTGTGTATGCAAACCCTTCAGCCGTGTAACTGGAAACAGCTGCATGCCGGTCCCAAGCCCGGATAAATAGGGAGGGGTGGAGAAAGCAATGGCAAACTACCCCACTATCCTGCCGAAATACTTCATGGATCAAATCGATGAAAGACAGAAACGTGTGAAGATCGATGATCTATCAACGGACCGAGAGTCCGCTGCGGTTGTACGGTTAATCCAATCCAATAAAGGGGTCTGGGACAAAATCACTCAATTGGCAATATGGCAACAGCTGTCCATGATTAGGGGAGGGGCACCCAGCACTAACTGGCAAGTGAAAGCTTGCTCCCTTCAAGGTACACAACCATAGTTCTTTAAAAGTTGTAAAAATAACAATATTAATCATAATAGTGCAATCACAAGGATACTGTGAACAGAATGTTTTGGGGATAGGGTTGCACTTTAGACCCACCAACTTTTGAAAGGAACACACCACCACATTATAAAAATAATAATAATAAAAAAGAAAATGTTCTGGTAATTCTAGTACATTTACTATATTAATATGCATTTACTATAGTGAAGTAGTACTTTTACTTACAGTACTACAATACACATCATTATAGCTTTAAATTGTTGTCGGTCTTTCAGCAACGAATGGCATTAATTGCATAAATATATGGACCATGAGCCAAGTGCTACTACAGCTCTATCATAATTGAGATTGTGGGTTGGCTTACATGACATTTGGTCAGAATCTCTTAACCAGAGCGACCTACAACACCTACAGTAAGTGGTTTGCTTTACTGAATGCAAGAGTAATTTGTAAATAAGTAATTCGTAAAAGTAAATGCAAGAGGATTTGTTTCCTGGAATTCCTGGTCCACAGTCCAGTGCATTAACTACTGAACCACCAAAGTCCCAGAGCAACCGCTATTCCTAGGTAATCTCCCATCCAGGTACTGACCAGGCCTGACCCTGCTTAGCTTTGTGATTCATTTTTTTCCTTCGTGTTTTAAAAACTGAGGCCTGAGTAACCTGCAAAGGTTGTTTTCTGGTTCCATAACCACAGGCTGTTATGGCAACCATACTGGTTGGTTCTGATTCCCCAAAGCATCAGCTTTTGTTGTGACAATAAAATGCATGTTTCTTAGTTTTGTGTAGAGACACAGCAGCAACACTAGTTGTGAAATGTCAGCATATAAGGAATGAATGCACTTCCCAACCAAATAAGAATTTGTATTTGTAATGGCTTTGGTGTAACATTTGTCATAAACAACCAGGGGCATTGATTTTCGACTCACTCACACACTCCCATTCCATATGCACTTAATCCATTTTAGGGTCTCTGGAAACCAAGGAATAACCACAAGCAGATGGAAATGGGAACAACCACTGGGCAGGGCGCTAAGTTGGGACAGTATAGAAAACAAACAAATAACAACCAGCACAGTGTCTATTTATTTTGACTTTTATTTCAGTTCAGGCAGTCTGAAACAAAGATATTTCATTTCAACTTCATTCCATGTGTTAATAAACATCCATCCAGAAGCAGAATAGACTTCTCTGGTCTCAGAGGCAACTGGGATGAACCATCACACCGTGAAAAATGTGTATTATGGTCAGACGAATCATTCATTCATTCTCATTCAGAATCAGTCAAATTCCAGGTCTGTTTGGGATGAAATGGATACCGTGAGCTCCAAAAAACAAAAAGGACCATCCAGACCGTCATTGGTGGGACTTTGGTAGCGTAGTGATTGAGTTATCGGAACCTGCAATGGAAGATCTGGGGTTCAAATCCAACCTTTGGCAATCTGCAAATTTGCCAAGTCCCTGATCAAGGCTCTTAAGCCACAATTGATCAAAGTGAGTGTATCAGTTGTGTCAGTTGTGAGTCACTCTTTATAAGGGCGTCTGTAAATGTTAATGACATCAGCAAGACTGCAACGGTTTGTTATGGCATGGGGGTGTTTCAGTGCCTTTGGCAAAGGTTATTCAAACTTCTGTGATGGCAGCATTAGTGCAGAAACTCTTCCCTGTACACACTGACTGATACTTGGGGTGATATGTTTAGTTGTTAGCAGTCCTTCTAACCTCATTTCCCCCTTTCGCTCGCCGTGCTTCACTGTCATCTCTCTCTCTGTGGAAGCAGATCATTGCCTGGGTACCCAGACAAACTTGTAAACTGATGACAGCATGTTGAGCTGTAGAGAAGGCAGGGGCCCTTTGTGCTTGTTCCCATAATATGGACTTATGGCAGGAAGCTCATGCTGAAAAAGCTGCTAAACATTTGTGCTAGACTACACACCTTCCTGGAGCTTCCTGCCAGTATTCATTCTTTTCCTCTAGAGCGCAATAATCCTCGGCTTTCATGACTTGCCATGGCTCTTAATCGTGCTGCTTTTGGCACTGGGCACTTGGATTTGAGCACAGCCTGGTTTCTGTTGGAGCTGTTTGCCTCCTTACCTGGCATCTTAAGGAATTTGTGCAGGGGAGACAAAAGATGAAGGTTAATGGTGATGCATGGTTGATTTAGACCTTAAAAACTCCACCTTTCTGCATACAGAGCATAAATGATTGTAGTAATGTGCTTAAATAACCTTTGCATCTTTGGCATAATTCAGTTTGGACCCGTAACCCATCGTTTAATATACCGTAGATGCAGAAATACAAATCATGAATAGCCTTGCAGCTGGTGCAGCATCTGATTCCCACTATTGAAGAGCGACTTTTATTGATAAACGCTGGGAAAATCAGTTACAGTATTCAGAGCTTTCATGAAGTGCCAGTGACCAGAATCAGACTGCGTTTGGCATGCCACACGATCCATTTGAGAGCAGACTGTTATCTGGTGGGTGTGCTTGGCATCTCACTTGGTATCTTGTGGAATGTGTTCAGGAAAAACAAAGGATGACACATGGTGGTTAGGCATGCTTGATTTCAATGCTCCATTAGTACCTTGCTTTAGCAGAATGTCATTTCAGTGTGTGTACATCCTGTGTAATTTGGACCCATAAATCATAATTTGATATACAGTAGCTACAGAAATTGACCAACCTGGGCTTTGTGGTGGCTCGGTGGGTAGGACTGTTGCCTCACAGCAAGAAGCTCTAGGGTTCAATCCCATGTGGAGCAGTTTGGGTGCTATCTGTTTGGTATCTGCATGTCCTTTATGTGTCCGTGTGGGTTTACTCTTACTCTTTTTGCCTCCAGATTCAAGTTAAACAAAACAATCAAATGTTGCAGGTTTTAAAGATGGTAATCGAGTTTAATCAATGCCAAAATAACAGCAACATGATTTCGACAAAAAACCCCAAAGAAAAATAACTTGGGGAACAATCATAGACATATGTACATAAAATTTGTATTAAGCAGACACCCTTATCCAGAGCGATGTGGTATTATTTATAGTCTTTGTATATGCTTTATAGTCTTTCTAGTGAACAAACCCTCATATTAGTACAAGTAAGCAACAGCCCAAGTACACAGTCCAACCAGAGCCAGCTAGGACCTGATGCAGGTAAAATATACAAAAGCAACGTTTTTTAATATGCAATTACATTTCCATTCTTCCCTTAAGTGCTGATTGAAGAGGTAGGTTTTCATTTGCTGCTTCAATACAGCCAGAGACAGCCCTTCAGACATTCAGTGGAAGTTTATTCCACCACCTGGGTGCCAGGACAGAGAAGAGTCTTGATTCATGTCTTCCTTTTATCTTACTTGGCAGATCCAGTCGAGCCAAGCTTGTGTCTTGGAGGGTACAAGGTACAGAGCCTGGTTTGATTAGAGCCTGGTACTGTTCCATTTTTGGCTTTGAAGGCGATCAGGATTTTGGATCTGATTTGGGCAGCCAATAAAGAGAATGCAGCAGTGGGGTGGCATGCGAAAACCTAGGTAAATTGAAAACCAGACATGCTGCTGCATTCTGAATCAGTTGCAGAGGTCTAATTGTATGCATTGGAAGACCAAGCAAAAAAAAAAACAACATTGAAGTAATCTAGTTTGATACAAAAAGAGTCTGGACAAACACCTGGGTGGCATCTTTGGAAATGAAGGGTCAGATTCTTCTGATGTTGTGGAGGAGATACCAGCCTGAGTGGGTCAGCAAAGAAGCTCAGGTAGTTATCAAAGATAATTGGTTTCTTGCACTCTCATGTGATTATGATATTAATTGCAGGTATCCATCTGGTGATGTGATTTCAGACACACCTCTCAGTCTTGGCCCGTGCTGAAACTGAGTTCATTTCAGTGGCTATAAATGTCACTTTATTTTCATATATTTCATGCTTATATATTTCAATAATTTCATGTATGCATTGATTATTATATTTGTATTAAATACAAATATAGGTAGAAAAATCATTTAGAGGTCAAGAATGAATTGAAGCCTATTTACATGACCTATTATTTGGCAATTTGACTCTGAACAAATAGGCCTTCTGGTAACCAATTAAATTTGTATTCTGAGATTCTTTGTATGGAGCTACCCTGCAGATGCTGGGCATTCGGAAAGCATCAAGCTGACTGAGCTGAGCAGCAGTGCCCTCAGTGCCTCCACAGAGCACTAGCCATTCTGTTTTTCTTTTTCATTTACAATATGTTATTCAAAAATTCGGTTAGAATATTCAACCATTTGTTTTATAGAAATAGGTGTCGTTGTGATGATTTGGCCCTGATAAAGTTTGATGGAGTATTTTAAGCATGTTAAGGTAGACTAGGCTATGATGTACAAAGCATGTATTAAACTCTCCAGGTCATGAAATAATCAATTTGCAATGAGTATATCAGAATTTTTATATCAGAAAAATTAGAACCGTTCTCCAGACTTCTCTCAGCCGTAGACCTGTTCTACACCAGCTTGACAGGATCAGAGGGAAACTTAATTGAATGTCTTTAAGGTCATTTGCTCTTCTTAAATGTTCTATAGTGAAATCCGTTGACTGCCTGGCAGCACTTAGTAGCTCCTGAAGCCAAACTTGATAACTTCCTGGGAACACAGCCACAGTGGCAAATTCTCTTTTAACATGTGTGAGCTGCAACAAATGTGTTAATCCCTTCCAAATCTGTTTAGTCTGTAGTCTCCCAAAATGCTGGTTCAATAACTGACCATCATAGAGAACTGTTTTTATTCCCAACCTCTTGTGGTAATGGACATAAAGGATTGTAAGTAAGAGATAACACCACCTAAATAAGAAAATAATGGAGGCAAAGTACATCATAGCATGAAGTTGATCTTAGATAGTGGGAGATTTACAGCGGTGACCACCAGTAAAGCGGCTCCTTTTTTGAAAAAAAAATTGGTATAGTAAATTCCTTATGACCTTATGGGGTATGAATCCTAAAAATTATAAATAGAATATAAAGAATACAAATTTCACAAATGTCCTCAGACTTGTGTCCCTCACTATATATTTTGTGTATTCTACAATGTATGACACTACAATATGACCAGTAAAGTCAAGTCAAAATTATTATTGTTATTCAATATTCCTTTTTTTGTATTTATTATTTCAAATAAGGTTGTTTTTTTTTCTTTTTTACAATGGAGCAGCTTTAAAACTACAGTATACAGGCCCCCTGCCTTAACCGAACAAGTCTAGGGCGACAGTGGAAAGCAAAAAATGTTGTTTTATGTTTTAACGACAAAAGCCCAAGTAAAAAAAAAGGACCCATACTCCTTGAGCAGAATAGATTTAGTAGTAAAAAGCAGTAAGAAATAGTCTAAATTACATAGATAATAGCTGTATATAAGCTAGAAATAGAAAGAAATTCAATATTTAATAATATTGAATATAATAATATTAAATTCAACCCCAAAGCACTCACTACTCTAACAGTACAGTAACTGCAATCAGAGCAGGAGATCCACACCTATAACAAACCAAGAATCAATAGAAGTATTTTCATGTAGTTCTAAACATGTTTATGGTGTTTGTACTTACTTTTTGTCTCTCCCATGATGTTACTTCTCTCTTAAACGCAAATGTATCCTTATGCAAATTAGCCGTCATTTTGCCTCTTCTAGCAACTTTTAGGTAAACCTGTAGCGACTTTCCTAACTGAGGATTTGGCAACACTGACACAGTGTAGTTACGATGGCAGAGGATGAGGCTTGCTGTTTCCACAAGTGGAGATGTTATCACTATTTTGAATTTGCTGAACGCAGAGAGAAAAACATTACTGTGAAGTGTAAGTTATGTCCAAGCCAAAAGAAAAAAAATCTATTGGACTATGGTGTTATGTTGTTTAATAATGTGTACTTGTACAGAGAGCTTTAAGAATATTTAAATTTATTTTATAATTGTTTAATACTGCACCTGCTACTAAATTTGGTTCCTTAATTAACCAAAATAAAACATAAATTCTACTGTCTATATTTATTTCTACTTTCTAGATTTGTACGAGGGTTTAATTCGAGTATAGTTTAATTCACATAGATTTTAGAATGTAACTTAAAAGTAATGTGGAATGAGATTACATTTTTCAGAAAGTAATGAGTAAAGTAATCCTATTACAATTGTATTTAAGTAATGAGTAATCAGTAATATATTACTGTTTTTGAGTAACTTTGATAACACTGGATATGATATGATATGATATGATATGATATGATATGATATGAAATGATATGACATATTGGCGAGTCATCTGTTGGCATAACAGGATCACGGAGCAAATAATGGTTTGTAATTACATTATTTTGGGCATGTCACGGTCTGAGATATATTAGATTGGTGCTTGTAGCAGATGTTAGATGTTGATGAAAAATGGGTGGGAGTAAAGACATGAGTAACTTTGATACCTGAACCAATGGCTTTGAAACAAGGAGAGTGTGCTCACTGCATGTGAGCAACAAAGACTATCCTGCTTGGTCCAATCAGAAAGAAGGGCATCTTAGTGACAGAAAAGACTGATGTTTATTGCATGCTATCATTCCAGCAAGACATTAAATTTATTACTGTACATTTGACTGATTTACAAGTGTAATGGTATAAGGAACCTGGTCATGGTACACTATGTGTTGCAGTACAGTGTACCTCTATATCTCCCTCTTCATAAACCCTAAGCACCATCTAAAAAAAGGCGGATGGGGGAATATGCGGCATATTTTTATATACAGTGCTTTACTGATGTATCTGATTTAAATAAGATCCAAGGCACTGTTGTGAGGAAGGCAGAGCAGGACAATAAAGAGTTTATGATTGGAAGCTCGGTGAGCAATAGCTCCATATTTAATAATTCACACATCCTCTGCCTGCAAGGACAGCTGACTGCTGAACATGCATCTTAAAGTTCAAGGATGAATTCTGGGTTGGAACGAAGCTGGTATGAAATGTTTTTCCGCTGTGGCGAGTGATTTGTCTTTTCTTTACGATATATAGAGTATTTACACTCACCTGCAACTTTCTTAGGTACAACTCCTTGCTTTACACTTACTATCCATTTTATCAGCGTGACGTACCATATATGAAATATTTATATTTATTTTTTCACTATGCAGATTCACTTTGTAGATCTGCAATTACAGACAGTAGTCCATTTGTTTCTCTTCATACTTTGTTCACGCCCAGCACTGCAGTCACGCTAATATGATTGAGGTGTGTTTTTGTGTCCTATGCTCAGTGGCTCAGACACAGCAGTGCTGACGGAGTTCTTAAACACTGGTCATTGCAGAGCTGAAAATGGTCCACCAATCAAAAATAGTCCAGCCATCAGCTATCCGTGCGCTGCATCCTGTGAGAACTGGTAAAGGATTAGGGGATGACTAACACTAACAGATGAGCTACTGCTCATGAGTCAACTACTTTGACTTTACATCTAAACCGTGAAGCAATAAGGTGAATATCTCTAATAAAGTGCGTAGTAAGTGTTACGATATCTGTTTGAACCCAAGGATGTGGGAATGAAGGAACCCCATGACATATATAAAGAATAGGGAAATAACTAAAGAAGCAGAGCAAAAGCACTACAAAAACACAAAAATGGAGGAAAAAAACACGCAGCCGTGGTGCATCCCGAGTGGGAATGGCAACTACAGCTGACGTGTGCGCGAGTTGGCGCTAAATCCCGCCGAAGCACCAGAGGGTGGAGTGTGCGGTGAGCACAGTAAAGCGCTGATTTGGGACGCTTTCCAAATCGAGTAGCGCGGAGGACCTCCTTAATGTCAGAGAGCGAGCGTAAGCTCAAGCGTGCGCTAGCAAGTCGAACCGGGACACGTCTCAAATGGAGCGCGCAGCCGGCTGGAGTGAGGCTCAATTGGAGCTGAGTGAGGACAGGAACGGGAAACCCTGGATCTGTCCCTACAGGAGCTACGATGCCGCAGAAGTTTCCCTCATACACATCCGTTGGCTGTATATGTGCCGGCATGTCACTGTCTACTTTAAAGTAGTAAATTGTGACGAGCATCAGTCTAGTAGCGAACTACTAACTATCACGTCGTCAATTAAGCACCAGACATAAACGGCGTATACATGCTGGTACGCTCTGTAACGGCTGCTGGGGCGAGTCGCGAGTGCACCGAGCATTTAAGGTAAGCCTCGTAGCAGCAAGTGAACACAGTGATTACTCCACTCCAGCAGCACTGCTACTCAATAGCAGGACAACACACACAAACACACCACCACACCACTGGGTGTGTTTAGATACACTTAATAATCTGATCATACTGTAGTTGGATTTCTGCCGTTATATGATTATTCAAGTGGTCATGTACACCTTAAACTCCAATCTAGAATCAGATTGTGAAGTTTTGCTTGTTTATTTTTTTGGTCTGCTATCGACATCATAACCATTTTAGTGACACACATAAGTTTCTTCTATACACAAGGTTATATCTACTATATAACTAGTTATATACACACAAAGTGATGGCAGTTCAGAGTAATCAATTAACCAACACACGTCTTTGGACTGTGGGAGGAAGCTGGAGTACCCAGAGTAAACCCACGCAGACACAGAAAGGACATACAGACTCTACACAGAAAGGACCAAGGCTGCTCCATCCTGGGATTGATTGGGATTGTGGATTCTGGCAACCCTGGAATTCAGTGCAACACACTGTAAACTGCCATTGAACACTTTGTGGAGATTAGAAAGTTATGTAAACCTAGAGCATTCCTATTACCTAATTACTCAAGAACAAAATCTAATTTTCTATATGTATCACATTTGCTTGTTAGTGCATTCTTGTCACTGCTGTGTTGAAAATAATCTACCGACCAAACAGTGCCTGGTCTGTGTTGGTCCTGTAGGGTGGGGGGCTCTGTCCATTAGAGAACAGGGTAAATGGAACTAACAAAGTATGGAGGGAAACAGATGGACCACAGTCTACATTCTAACTGTAGAACTATAAAGTACATCTGTATGGTAACTGGAACTTTTAAAACTAGAAACAAGGTGTTCGTAATACATGTTGTTATTCGTATATATTTTTTTTTCCATAGGAACATAATATTGTTTCCTAATAAAAGAGTGATCAGCCAGGTTGGATGTCGCCTTTAATTCGTGATGCGCTTTGTTACCGATTCTGAGTTTCTTTGGAGTTAAACTCTTAAACGTGATTTGGTTTAGAGGTATAAAGCACTTGCACTCAACAGTCGCCACCCTGATAGACAGGACAAAGCGCTCTCAGAGCTTAGCGAACCTGATGCGATTTCCAAGCTCTGATCTCAGCTGTCAATTGCATTAGAAGGAAAGGTCAACAGATCGATTTGATTTCAGTGAAGCATGTTCAGGATGGACAGTGACTTTACCTGGAGGGCTCTGAATTGCCCTATTCATCTTGAGCAGTGCTGTTATAAAGCCCAGCTTGAAAGCTGACAGTAAATGTTCTCTATTGTGTTTATCCACTGAAGAAGAGCGTAATCGCTAGAAACGAAGAACATCTAAGCAAATAAATTAATAAATAAAAAAGAAGACATTCTTGCTGTGATGGATGCCACCTGTGGACAGAAGCATTGAAAGACTTATCATGTTTTGCCATACTGTTCCGAGTGCTCCACAATGCTGTATTTCTTATCAGTGACTTTTACTGCCTTTGTTCAGTGTCTTTAGGTGTTGCTTCTTTATTTTCCCATCCTGTCTTGTGTATCGCTGCTCTCCTCCCTCCTTCTATGTTCTGTTCTCTGCTGTCCCTACACTGACTTTCCTGTCTGCTAACATATTGTCTGTCATATTCTTTCTGGTTTATCGAGAGCTTCCCTCACCTGTCCTGCTATTTACTTCCCTGCCTTTTCCTGGCTTTACATGGCCTGTCATATGTTATTTTTATTCCATCCCTGACCTTCAATATTTTAGTTATATGCAGTCTATGTATTCCATTCCAACTCCCTTAATTTTGTGCCCCAGTCTACTTTTTCCTGACCTTTTATTTGACTTTTCTTTGCTGTTACTTTTATTTTCCATACTAGCCTACTTCTCTGCCCTGTCCTGTTTCTTTCCTTCCTTTTCTTTTTTTTTTCTTTTCCAGCCTTTTCCTTTTGGTATTTGGTCCTGCTCTTTTGTAGCCCATTCAAATGTTGTCTTATTTTGTCATATATATTCATTTTTCACATGTCATATACACATCTCATTTTTAAGTTATTTCCTCTTTCCTCTTTCTTTTCTTTTCCTGTTTTTCTTTTGCCATCTTTTTCCTGCACCTCTTTTACATTTCTGTGCTTTTTCTACCTTCCTTGTTCCCTCTTTCCTTGTTCTGTCCTTTTGTCTTCTAGTTCCCTTACCTTCTTTTGATTTCGTTTCTTGCCCTGTTCTGACCTTTAATTACCGGTCATTTTCCTTTGTCTTTTCTTTTATGCCTTTTCTTTCCCTGTTCTCTCTTTGCTGTTCTTTCGTGTCTCACCTTGTACATGGGTACCATCTTCCTTCCTGACTTCTGTTCTCTTCTGTCTCTTCATTGAATTTTTTTTGTCCTGTCCCATACCATCCTTTCCTAACATGCCGGTTCCTGCCATGTTCCGTCCTGTGCTGTGCTTTCACACTCATTCATTTCCTTAATTTTTTTCATTTCTCATTTGCTCTTTTAGTTCTTTTTTTCTAGGCTACTGTCATTCTGGTGTTTTTCTGCCTGTCATTTGTGCTGTTCTGCCATTGCCTATGATATGCAGTGATTTCCTTTATTTTTCCTTTCTACACCAGTAATGGATTGTCATTTTTTCCCTTTATTTTATGTCCATTGCTTTCATTTACCTTTTTTAATGTTTCTTTATTTTTTCCTTACATGTCATGAAATAGCTTTTGATGTCATGTTTTATTCATTTCCCACTCCTTTCTAATGCACCCCTTTCATTGCCTAGCATTTCTTTTTCTGTTCTTTCTATTTCTTTCCTTTTCTGTAATGTATTTAATGTGCTTTGTTTTATATTAACTATATTTAATCATTTTATTCACCTCCATTCCTATCCTACACCATCTTGTAGTGCCAGTCATGTCATGTCCATTCCTTTGTACTGTATGATCCATTTCATCATCGTCTTATTAATTTTTGTACTCATTTTAATTCCATATTTAGCTTTGGTTTATCTTCTGTTTTTTTTTTCTTTAATTTCCATTTTTTTATTTTAATGTTCTGTATTTTATTTCAGCTTGTTTCTTTCCATCTTTTTTTTATGTCTGCCCTTTCTGCTCTGCATTTTTTCTTGCCTTTTTTTGAATTTACTTTGTCACCCATTTTTTCATTTTTTACCTTCACTGGCTTGCATTTTCTTTTTCAATTTTCTTAACGAGCATGTTGTTCAAACCTTTATATATATAACCTTTCATATATCCTATTGTTTGTTTCTGTTTTCTTCATTCACTCCCTTTCCTTTATTTTTGTTTGTTTGTTTGTTTCCATTTCACCTTACTTTACATTGACCTTACTATGCTCTGTTCTGTTTGTTCCCTTTATTTTATTGGACCTTGCCCTGCTTTCTTGTCCAGTCTTGCCCTTTCCTTACTTTTCTTCTGCCCTTGTCCATGCTATTGTCCTCGCCCTTTTCTTTTACATGCTGTCCTGTCCCTTTCCTGTTTTTTTTTTCACCTCACTGCCTTTTATATAATCACTTTGAGCCTAAAATTGAGCAGTTCTATCATCACTGTAAGCATAATGGTACATACTTCTCCATGAGGCATTAGGTAGTTTTCCATCTGAGGGATTTTATGTAAAATTTGTTTTAGCATTTCGAAATGTTTGTTGTAGATGGTGGTAACAAAGGCAGTTATTGGTAATACTAAAAAAAAAAAAAAGAAACTTTTTTTCCACATGACTGCAGCTGATGAATTGTTTGACATTTAATATGTAAAATGTTGTGTTATGCACACAGTAAAGACTTTCTGAGAGGGAAACTGCTGCACTGCTTCATTCTCCAGGGTAATGTGACCACGCAGAAGTAACAGGCAGAGCGCTACAGCTGAAGCTGACGAGCCAGTGAAGTATGGCACATTAAAATAACATTTTCTTGCAGGTTCACGTGGTACATTGCATATTAGAGTTTTTTTAAAGGAGGTAAAACTTATGCAGCTCATTTTCACTTTATTTCAGTTATGCACGGACAAATACAGCATTATGTTCAGCAGTGAAGACCTGGTGCTTAAGGCTGTTAAGTTTGTGACCGGGACTGCGTGATATAGCACTTCAGCATCGTCACTGCAAATGCATTATAGTTACATCAGAGATATAGAAACATTTAGTACAGTCCTGTACTAAATGTACTAATTTATTTGTATCTTTTATAAAAAGAAATAGAAATGCAACAGTTTGACCATATTAGTTTTCTGTCATTCTTATGGGCAAAACATATATTATTACATATACATTATTTTACTGTTACAATTTTTCAGACCTTGCATGTAATGTGATAGTAACTTTGTGCTTCTGAAGATGGTGTTGCACGAACATGATCGGGCTATTAATGCCTGTGGGGGTGTGCAACAAGATTTTTAGATTGAGAAGAGGTGGTACAGTGCAGTGAATGTGTGGTTCAATGTGTGAAAAATAGGTTGTGCAGCAAATTTGATGGAATGATTTGATTCGGGTGTGCCAAAGGCGGTAATGTGAAGGAAGTTGCTTAATGTGCAGGTGCATTTAAGCTTACGGTCATACGGTTCTACCTACAGGTTATTTTTGTGAGAGTTTGGAAAGGTATTACATGCTATTAAGTAGATTGCGCTTCATTCTTGCTTTGAATAAATGCATCTACTTCATAAAAGAGTCCTTTAACAGAAGGTTGAAGTTTGTTCCATCATATATTTAATATTTCTTCATACCTCAGAGTGGCAGTCAGGGCAAGATACTGTTGTTCTGTTATCTTTTGCTAATGATTAATTAATATTATTAATCATGAAGGCATACAAAACCTGATTTAGAGAGTCACTGGAGCTGCTAATTGCTTTGCCTACAGGCTGTAACATTTAAGTATTAAGCACATACATGTTCTCAGTTTTAATTACATTGTCTTTCATGGTAGGATGGAGAAGAACAAAAGCACAAAATGATGACTTTAGCTTTAGACCGTGCAACCTAACTACCAGAAGACATACTTGAGACGTCCACGGTGAAGCTTTAGAGTTTTGCTGTAGGACATCCAGTAGCAACAGTGTTGAATTTCTCAGTCGTTTGTCTTTTGTTTTTTCACAGTTATTGTAGACTTACTACAACTGAAATGATTTTTGCTTATGATTTCATTACATTAGCTATTTAATAGGAAGAAAATTTTAATAGACGAGAACACCTTTACAACCCTCAACTTACTAATTGGTTTTGGCCTAGAAAGCTGCAGACCCTGAGGATCACACATCTGCGAATGGTGAAGTCAGAAGAATTCTTTTCTAAGCACAATTGTGCGTTGTGTGTTATTCATGTAGCAGCCTGTTATCGTATGTTTGCATTTTGCGATTTAAAAGACACTCTTATCCAGAGCTATTTACAGCTGATTGGTATGTTGGCCTTAAAGGACCCGATACTGGTAGTTTTTGGCAAAGCTGGTACTTGAACCCTCGTTCTTCTGCTCAGTAATGCACAACCTTAACTGCTGTGCCAGCTCTGCATCTATTGGAACTCTACTGGGTGAAGATTACTGAAAAAGAAAAAAAGAAAGCTTGGTGAATCTGTTACTCAGACCACATCAGAGGGCAGTAACTTCCTTCCTCGTCTGGTTGACTGAGCATGACATCCCATTAAAGCTTTCCTGCTCAGGATGAAAGATCCTACAGTAACTTTCACTTTTAAGGCTTTATATTTGACTGAATTCCTCTTATTATTATTTTCCTTAAAATGCTAGTCTGCATGTTATGTTATTTTAGATATTATATTTATAAATATCCTCTCTCTGTTAATATTTATTTAGCTTATGTATATTGGAATGGTTTCTATAATCAAATTCATTAGATTCAATTTAGTTAATGTGCTACAGGAATAACTTTTTTTTTACAATTAAAGTATTTCACATATACAAATAACAAAATGTAGGATGTTATGAAAATATGTAGCCTTAAGCAATGTCAGGTGTTCATGAGCTGGATCCATAAGCTTAGAGCAGAACGCCCTTAGGGGACTTTCTGATTCGTTCTCCTGCTTGAGTGTTATTTTTGTATTGGATAAAGCTATCTTATTAACCACATACCATCAAAAATCATGAAAATCCTGAAATACCAAGTATGTTCCAACAGGAATTTGGAAGATAAGAAGTTCAAATATGGGCTGTAGATTTTTCTAGCTAAACTTTACAAACACTTGAATTATTCTGACTGGCTCCTGTGTCATTATTATCCATTGAAATTGCTTACCTCACTTAGGATTAGTGCATAGGAAAGTTTTCTCTTTTCGTGAGTGTGCAAAGCGGGAAAGGTTTCGGGGGGCTTGGCGAGGGTTTTATCGAGCTGCCCTTTCAATCACTTTTCTTTATTGCTGTTTACTTTTCCATTAGCCCACAAGTACCCTATTGTGCCAAAGGACAAAATGTGTGCTATCTCTAAAACCGGTTTGCCTCTCCCATTTTAGGCTCTTTGTTCTTAAAAAAATCCAAAATCATTTTATAAATGAAATGTTAGAGAAAAATGAATTAAACTCATATTCCGTTAACTTCTGAGGCTTTTTATCCTTGTACCTTCTTTTCAGCACAGGTTAGAGCTCATTTCTTTTAGCTGGTAATCACAGAGGGGAAAAAAACACAAAAAAATAAATAATTTTCGTACGAATTGCAGGCTGTCTAAATGTCAATAGCAAATTATCTTGTTATGGTATTTACACCTGTTACTGTTTCATCATGCATGCAACCAGATCCCAATATGGAAGTGTAATGTCTTATTGATTTATTTTCATATTTAATTATATCTGTATTCATCTTTAAAAGTGCATCATTTAGATTCTTAATTATTACATTTACTGAAATGAGGTGATAATTCAATTTATATGAATGATTTCTAATTTAAGGCATGTGAGCTTTTTAGGCTTGGTCCTTCCAAGGTTCCATTCTTATATGTTCAGGGACTTTTTCCTCTCCACTGTCGCCCTACGCTTGCTCAATTTGACCTTTTAAGATAATATAATATTTTAAAGCTGCTTTGAGACAATGCACCATTGTAGAAAGTGCTATATAAATAAATGACTTTAACATAATTTATTTTATTAGTATTTTGTCTTCATGCAAATAATACATAGGGTTAATCAAACTGTGTTGGCTGCCCTGGTTGACACAATTTTCAGGGTTTTTATTTTTCCAGTACAGCCTGAACTGTTTTATTCCCTTCTGAACAAATTTTGTTCTTGTTTCCTGGTGGAAAAGTAAACACTATTTAACCACACTGCATTCTGTGAAACACGAAGCTGCTTGAGTTAGTCGTTGGCTGTAAAATTCCATAGTAACATAGTCCTTTTAGGCTACTGTAATGTAAATATGAAGACTATTATCATGAGAACATGACAAGAAGAACACTTCCATCTACACAACATCATGAATGCCACTGCATTTAAAGTATAAAAATACACAGTAATTACAGTAAACACAGTAATGTACTGATACGACCCTATCTCAAGAAAAGCTGTGACACTTAACAGTACAGTATGATGGACCTCATACTTTATTTTGGCAAAAACAAAAAGAGCATTATTAAAAATGTACTGGTAGTTGGGGAACAAACAAAAGAGTACTACTTACAATAGGGCAGGTACATACACTTACGCAATTTAAAGCTTGTTACAAATAAGTAGCAGAAACTTATCCACACAAACATGAGTAACTTACACAAAAAAGTCCCTAAACACATTAATTGAATTAGAACAGTCTGAAAGGGAATAGGCTAGCACATGACCTGTAAAGTAGTTGAAGTGACCACCTGTTTATGGCCATAATGTCTGGAGTTATATGACAGATCTTATTTCCTTTTCTAATGTTTTTAATGGAATTTGATCGGATTAGTTTTTCGTTCATGTAACTTCAGTGCCATTTTTCTTATTCTACCCCTACTATTTTGTTCCCTCTTTCCACCCCTTTCCACCCATTTGATCAATTTAATTATTAAAACAATCGTTGCAAATGTTCACTATGCCAAAGCCTTATGATCTAAAGCAATATCTTAGAACTTTATCTTCAGTGTAAACAGAAGTTGATGTCCTTTGCTCTCCTTCAGGCAGTATAAACAATTGGTAGTGTTGATCCATCAAATGATATATTAATCTTAAACAGGAGGCTACATGCTTTCTATTAATAAATCTAACCCACAGTTTGCTAGAACATCTTACCCTCTGTGGCTCATCTCGTGACTGTGCCGGTCCAGGATTAATAAAGGTGAATGCTCAGCCCAAGTATGTTATTACTAATCTCTTTTTTTGTCTAAATTGGGCCAAATGGACGGATACATGCACTGCTAATAGCTTTCCTGTCTGAATGATTCAGATTCAAATGAAAATCGAATGTCGTAATCTAAGTAAAACTGAATATTTAATAGGACAAGCCAAGAGCAAATATGATATGTGCAGATAGCATAATCATAGATTAATGCAGAGTAATGTGATATCTAAACTGATAGCACATTATGCTAATACCACGCCATCTGCTCACTATTGTGATCGAGGTAATTCTCTAGCATAAAATACTGGACTGCAAGATCACCCATTTTGTCAAAGTAGAAGAAAACGGCTTTGGGGACCAATCAGGCATAAATAAATCTAAATAATTATCAAGATGACAGCGGAGGGAAATGGAAACCATACATATAGCTTTTGTGTCTGTCTGGCAACCTATTAGGACAAGAAATACACAAAATGGCATTAAATCCATGTATTCTTACACTTACATTTTCTTCCTTTAGCTGGGCTTTGCTGACAAAGTCAGCTTGATACAGGCACCAAAACTCAATAAAAAGGGGTCTAAATTGTGTTTTCCTGTATATATTTAACTTTTTTTTATGTAAGTTTTCATTTGCATTTATGGCATGATATAGAGGTCAAATTCTTGTTTCGACATGGTAAAAACAATTCAAACGACAGAAAAGCGAGTAGACCTTCATATGTCAGGTAATGTGTATAACAATAGCTACTGACCTGAAAATGTCAATCAGCTGGAACCGTGACAAACTGGCCTGGAGTAGAATCCAGGTATATTTTGCCCCTACACAGACAAAAAAGAAAGATTTGACAAAGTATTCAAAACTACTATGAGACACTACCTTTATGCCTTATGATTACTGGGAAGTATTGCCAAGAAAATACTTTAACTGTCATCTAATCACAAATGAGACTGCTAAATGATACTGGGACCTTGGTTAGGACTCTGTTCTTTGGTCAGATGAAAGGGAATTTGAGCTTTTAGGCAACAAACACTCGAGGTGGATTTGGCATTAAAAGAGGGATGACTAAACGACCTGTCAATCACAGTAAACAATGGTGGAGAGTTTGTGATGTTTGGAGGATGTTTTTTCTCCCTGAGAACTATGTGCATGACATCATGGACTCCACAAATTACCACCGCATTTATTTTAAAACAAATAATCTATCATCCTAAATGTGTCTCTCTCTTTCTCACACACACAAACACACACACACACAGTCTCCATTTGACTCTCTTGGATGTTCAAACAAAGTTACAGTTTTTGTAACAAAGATGCTTCTCTCGTGGGGACCAGCATGCCATGAAAACATGTGAGAGCTTTATATTGTACTAATATGTAATACACACATAGTACACATATACACATATGAGAACATTATGGGAGTGGGGAGAGAGGACCTAAAACTCTGGACTGTGTGGAGAAATGTGGAGAGTGAAAATAAGTATGAAACTCCCTGCTCTGTATCCATTAACCTTGTTGGATGTTGTAATACTTAAGTGCTGTTTCATTGGCTGAGGGAGGATGTACAAAGTAATAAATGCAGCTTTCCAAGTAATTGTGGTGGTTTTGTTAAAAATCTTTATTGATGTTATTTATTATAAATTATTTATTCATATTCTTTTCTAAAAAAAAATAAGACTACATTTACTTTGATTAAAGTTTTATTTTATTGTTGTAGTTAAACACTAGTTTAACAAGAGGTGAAATTTCT